>JANHFM010000089.1:180323-191411 GCA_032468115.1 Grayia smithii | reverse complement strand
ACTTCAACTCCCAGAATCCCCCAGCCAGCAGAGCTGGCTGCGGAATTCTAGGAGTTGAAGTCCACGCATCTTTCAGTGGCCAAGGTTGAGAAACACTGCTCTAGAGAGTTCTCCTATGTCATTGCCCAATTTAAATTAACTTCAATTGCTGGTTTGTGGCAGCATTAAACATATAACAGAATACAGTAATTTAAATGAAATCTTAAAAAAAAAATCCTGCTTCTTATTTCCTGCAATCTTTCAACAATCCATAGGCAGAGAGATATAGAGGGGTGCAATGCCAATAATTTAAAAAGTAGTGATGTTGTTGAGCTGAAACCTGCCTTTTAATATTCAGGTATACAGTATGAAAGAGACTCTCTCAAGTTTGCTTTGATCTGTTTTGAAGCTATAAAATAATTAGCAATAGCAGTGTTATTGATTTCTGTTAACTATTTTATTGCATTCCAAAGCCTTGTTGGTTGCTTATACTTCCTAATGTGCAAAAAGTTTCACGGCAGTTTTCTTGCAGTGTGGCTTTTTGAGATTTAATTACAACATGGGAAGCTGGGGAAGCTGCAGACCAAGAAGAGATGACTGTACAGTACAGATAGTCTTCGACTTATGACCATAATTGGAAGCAGACTTTCTATCGCTAAGCAAGGTGGCTAAGTGAATCATGCCCAGTTTTACAATCATTTTTATCATGGTTAAGTGAATTCCTACAGTTGTTAAGTGAAACGTGTGGTTGTTAACTGAATCAGAGTTCCCTCATTGACTTTGCTTTTCAGATGCCAGCTGGAACATCACAAATGACGATCACATGACTACAATGAGGTTCAAAAGATGCTGGATTTTGATCATTGTTACCATGGGGATGCTGCAATGGTTTTAAATGCAAGGACCAGTTGTATGTCTTTTTTTTTCCAGAGCTATTATAACTTTGAACAGTTGTTAAGTGAATGGTTGTAAGTGGAAGACTACCTGTATAATGAAAGACAGGATTTACATAAATACTTCTGACTACCTCGAAACAAAATAAGCACAAGGATAATCACACCCCACTCATGAGAATTTCAATAACATTTGGAATTTAAAGAATTAAAAGAAGTTCTCTTTCATGAAGTTGAATTACAACTGGTAGAAAATACTGCAGGACATTTTTCTTCAAGATGCAAGTAAATAATGGTGATAACAATGACAGCATTAACAATTAAATGTTGATAGTATGAATTATTGAAATGTTGATCATAATACTAGCAGTCTTGAAAAAGTAATTGTAAAGGTAACAATGATGCTATTCACAACAGCAGCCATTAGAATAACAGTGATTATTAGTTTGTATTTTTGGTCCTGACATTTTGGCCCAGTTTATTTCTGGAAATATAGTCCTGACTCCAAATATTTGCCCCAGGGTACCTGGAGGGGATTGTTCAAATCAGATTATGATCCATCCTCTGTTAAATGGAAAGGGTAAAACTTTTCTTTCCTCAGTTGCCTCATTTTAAGATTCCCTCAGTAAGGGATATAAAAAAATAAAGTAAAATCCTTTATTGGTGTGCCAATACTAATTGTTTTTGTTTACTTCCTGTGGGGAATGTTATGAGTCAGAAATGAAGCAACTGGTTGAGAGATAAACAAATTGATCTTGTAACTTGTAGAAGGCCCAGAGCAACAGTCACATATTCAATTTCATACTACTGTATAAATATAAAATAATAGGCAATTTGACCCCTGTTGCAACTTCATATGATAAATGATAATCATTAGCTTTCCATGGAATAACTGGACTTAATTCTGAGTGGTCAGCATTTTATAGCTGCAGGGCACATAACTTCATATGATTGCCTGTTATATTCAAAATCTCAAAGTAACAATAAAAACAGATCTTTTCTAACCACAAATCAATGATAAGCTTACTGCTGAGTTTTGGTAAATGCTAAGGCTATTATCCATAAAATAAGAATTACTGATTACAAGATCTATTCTACTAAATGTCCTGCCACTCTTTGTTCTGGTCCCTGGTCACTTTGAGGAAAATGCTAAGCGCCAACAGTTTCAGAGTGGGATTATAACCTATTGACCAAGGATCAGAACAGAAAATATTAGAATTATGTTCATAGCATTACTCCACTTTATAGTAAATAACATTTTTATTGTCCACAATGAGGATACAGTGGCAACAACAGCAGTGGCTGCTATGGAAAAAAAAAAGTGCATGTCCATTTCCTCCCCCCCCCCCAAAAAAAAAATCAGTGCAATGCTCTAAAATAATAAAGATGCAAATATTGTGGAAAAAATCTGCTTGGAATCAACATATACACCTATATTTCAGGAACATTCAGAATCTGTACCATAGATTCCTCCCATATGCTACACTTAAGTGTTAAGACATGTATATGTAGCAAGCATGTGGGGTATGGGTGACACTTTCATAGCTTTACTTCTGCAATAGTCATGGCAAGGAAGCCATGCACAAAACTTCTTGAGCTCTTTTAAAGGAAGGGGGAAGCCCTAATATAGACAGTGGGCACTAATATACAACACTATCAACCCTCTTAGCAGTGTATTATTTGGCATTGGTTCGCTGAGATGACATAATAGATGGTATCTGATTCTGAAAGCCAGAATGCAGGTTGTCCTTGGAAAATGGATAAGTAATCTATTGATGGCAACATTTTTTTATGTTCCTTTGATAATGGAACGATTAAATGATAATATATCCAGCCTAGGAAAAAGCCTACCCGAAAGATAATTGTTTTGCATAAACTCTCCACATACTCTATTATGTGGGTTAGCAGAAGAAGAATAGCAATTTTATTTCACAAAGCACTCTCAGATAAGCAGAGAAATTCTGTTTTAAGTTAAGTATTTTAAATAAAGAATGACACTTGTAATTAACAGTAAAATCAAATATAGAAAAGGAAGCACTGAATGCACGTTAGAATGTTAAAGAAACAGTGAAAAAAGACTAGTAAGAAAAGGGCGGGCAAGGGGACAGAAGTGATATAGGAACCTACCTCTGATGCCATGAAACCAAAATCAATATATATCAAAATCCTGAGGTCCAAAGAATGGAACTAAAGATTTCCAAGCCATCTTTTTCTGGTCACTGGTGGACTAAGCCTTCAGCTTAGTTGACTTTACAGCTGAACATTCCGTAACTGTTCTACATGAAAACCTTGTTGCACAGTGAACTCTTCTGCTTCCTTTCTCCTTAGAAATTCATTTGTTTTCTTTTCCTCTTTTCATTTCCCAGTACACACATTCCATGCACAGTTGAACTAGACAGAAAGCAAGGCACATCACTTCTGTCTCCCAATGGATCCCCAAGTTCCTTGAAAAGGATGGAATTGTCAGCCACCAGTCCAGCTTGGTTGCTTTTTCTTCTGTTATGGATAAGCTGTGAGTGACTCCAGTTAAGCTGACATACAGATGACACGCACACACTTGCGGGAACATCTTTTTTCCCCCTTTTTTCCCGTGAGGATATCGTTTTCCCTTTTGCAAAAAATGCAAGCAAAAGAAAAAACAGGATTTTCTATTGAAGGTACAACTCTTCTTCAATATGAAGACATTAACTGGATTGGTCTGGATCCCCCATGCAGTGGTCAGTGAAGTCCTTTGTAACTGATGGCAAAATATTTTGATGTTCTTATAGTTAACTGTAGGAACTGTTGAACAACATTTGCCATAGTTTATGAGCCAAAGAGGGAAATGGGTGGATAAGAATGACTCTGGAAGAAGAACTAAAGAAGAGAAGGAAGGGAATCTGACTGCTGAAGATGGTTGCTCTGGTTGCCTCTTTCTTCTCCATTGGCCTCTTGACTACTGCTCACTGGTGGTAGGACTGAAGTCTCTTTTCTTCCCAAAACACATTGGTTTTCTTCACCTTTTTTAAATATTTGATTTGTACATATTTATACTTATTTATATTCTGTTTCCCATGGCAGTAAAAGTGCTTCTGTTGGTGTGAGAAACATAATTTGCCATTTAGAAACAAATTCCATATATTCTTTGTCTGCAGCGCATAAGAGTTCTCAAACAATTATCCAATCTTTATAGACATCACAACTGCCTTGTCAGCCTCCCCTCCCTCCCACATCCAACCCTCTTCTGTCCTCCCCTCTTTTTTTCCCATTGTTGTAAGAAGACACGCAGCATCATGCCATCGCAGTTGGTGACTGGCTCATCTGTATTCTCATAGACTGGACACTGCTCAGGATCTTCTTCTGGTGTCCGGCTAAAGTCACCCCTATTCTTAGAAGATCTCTGCAAAAGATAAGAGACAGGATCATACTTGTGGAGCAGAGGTCTTTGTCTCCTCTGCTTATACGGACAAGATACATGAGCTGGCAAATTCAAAATGCAGTTGCAGAAAGTGAAACTGCTATCCTAAGATGAGCAATCAGCACTGATAAAAGATGTTGAATGAATGTATATGTGCATGATTCAAAAGAGTAGTTTTTTTCAAACCCATAACCAATAGATGCTTAAGTAAAGGATCAGAGACTTAGTTTCCTCTTCCTTGAAGATGCTAACTTCCCAGGTGTCTTGAGATGATAAGCTACTCTGTTGTTACAAATGATGATAATGTAAGCAAGGAGAAGAATTTCTGAGAAATGTCTAATTTCTAAATTGACTGGTCACTACATGAGTCCTGTATATTAATTGGTAGAGTTGTTGCAATCTCTGAATGAAAGGAACAATGTGAGACACTCCCCAGTTTATGGATTCAAATTTCTCAGAGATCTGGTTGGAAGCTGGCAGCTTGTTAGTGAATTCTAAAAACTATAAAATGCTGACTGAAGAGAGTGTGAAGATGCATGACACTGATGAATATATAGTATGGCAGATGCAAGGAACTTGTGGGAATTTCCAGAGCACAAAAAGATTATGGAGGCACCCAGGCCTGCAAAGAGAAGCAGAGGAAGAGTGTGAAGGTGCTTTTGGATGGAGGCATATTGCCTTGCAAGTTATGAAAGATGTATTTTCCTGACTTTTATATGTGTCTCTCATTGGTGATTTTTTTTATATTAATTCCAAAAGCAGTTAATAATAAATAAAGCATTCATTAAATAGTTTAAATAAAGTCATCTAAACCAAAACAAACCAAAATGACCATAAAATCCAAGAAATAAGCATAAATCAGTTAATTTTCAAAGGCCAACCAAAACAATAATTTAACAGTAATATATTTCTGCCTGTTTTCAGAAGATTAGCATATTCCTGGTGCCAAAATCCTGTCTCTGATCCAGATTTAGTTTGTTGATTATCTGAAGCATGAAAAGAAAAGCTTGATCTCATCTTCTTCCATCACTGAAGCAAATAGGGAAATGAGAAGGTGCCACTTACTCCGATGTCATTTGTGCAACTAACTGAAGGGATGTGAAGCCAGCAGTTAGAAAACTGTCTCTGTACTGGTTCATTTTGATGGCACTCAACCAATCTTCTACTGAGGTAAAGGCAGTGAAATCTGGGATGGAGCGATCCAACAGTGGCTGAGAAGGCCTGGAAGAGAAGGCAAGCAGTGGGTCAGAGATGGGATTTAATTTGGAGCAGAAATATAGATTGTAAAAGAGTTGCTATTATTATGGTTATTATGAATTGATTAGGCAAACTGGAATGAGCAAGCATTTATTTTAATCAGTGGAACTGAAGTAAATGCAATTACTGATACTTTGGGAATACTTTAACATTCTTTAATATTATTGTAATAGCAACTGAAAAAGAAATCCTGGTCATTTCTTGCAACAGCAATTAGAAACTTTCATTAACCAAGCTATAAATTATCTAATGCTTCTTTGTCAGAAAGAAACTTATAAAGAGGTTTGATATTTTGCACATTTATTTAAATTTAATTTATTAATTAAAGAGGTATAACTGATCCTCCAAGTATCCTTTAACTAGCTACAGCTTTATTTGTAAATTTCAGTATGATGTTTTAGGTCCTAGTTAAAACATAGTAAAACTTACACAGCGGTGATGGTAGCCACAGTTTTGAGGCTCGCTGGATTTCGGATCATTTTATCTAAAGTGTTAACTATTTCAGCAAACCGTGGCCTTGTGTTGCGGTCTTTCTGCCAGCAATCTAACATAAGTTGATGCAATGCAGCTGGACAATCCATAGGTGGAGGGAGCCGGTAATCTTGCTCAATTGCATTAATTACCTATAAATGTAATATAGATACACATATAATGTAAATATGTCAGTGTAGTAGAAAAAGATATAATTCTGAAAATCACTGCAATTAAAATAATATTTTAATCAGAATGTGTCTTAAACAACTGCTACACATGCATAACCTTCCATATTTATTCACTTTATTGCAGCTTTTGAGTGATTGGTTCCAAGTCCACAAACATAAAAAGAACTGAAAGTTGCAGGATTTAATCTTCAGATGTGTTCTCCATCTTTCTCAGAATTTACTATTTATCAAAGATAGATTTATTTTTCCATGTTTGACATCAGGGCTATGTTCCAAGAACTACCAAGGCCAAATCCCCAGCCAAAGGAAGAAAACATAAAAGAAAACTGGTAATATCTTAATAAGCCACCATGGAAATATTAGTGAATTTTACATGTGAATCAAATATGGCATGTTTTATAAACATGCTTTTTGGCTTATACAATAATGGCAATGAGATGGAACTTTAATCATATTGTTGATTATGCTAGTAGCAACCATCATGTAGGATGAACCATCTAACTTTTGACTGTGACACAGAAAACTTAAATCCTCTGTGATTTCCAGGATCCTGATCTTAATCAGCTTCACTTATGACACTTATTTGCTCTAACAGGAAAACTTTCACTGGCACCAGTGGTGAATCCAATCACAATGCAAAAAAACA
Organism: Grayia smithii; assembly: GCA_032468115.1. Taxonomy (NCBI): domain Eukaryota; kingdom Metazoa; phylum Chordata; class Lepidosauria; order Squamata; family Grayiidae; genus Grayia; species Grayia smithii. The sequence continues at coordinate 184,577 of JANHFM010000089.1, read as the reverse complement.
ACAACATTAGTGGTGTAAATTGGCATATACTTCAAGATTCTACAGCTTCCTCCTAACCACAAGTTGTAAAAAAGCTATAGTAAGGATTTCTATTGTTTGCTTATCTGGACTGAAATACGTACTATGGAATATTTTCAATATTATGAACTCAAAACTAGATTAAACCAACTGGAATTCCAATTCAGCAGTCCTACCCTTTGCACTTCTACCTTCTTTACTTTAAAAAATGGAGCCCTTTAAAAGTTGAATTATTTCAGCACACTAATAGCATGCAATCAGGAATAAAGGAAATAGCTTGCCCTCTGCACACAAGGAGCAACAAAACAGTGCTGGCTCTGGAGAAAAAAAGGCTGTTCAGAGGTTAATTTGACTTCTGTTGCTTCAAGATAAAGGCAGTCCCTTCCCTGTTAGCAGCCGCTACACTCGCTGTTTCTGCCTATCATGCTGTAGTGCAGAACTTCATCAAGGCTCAACGCCTCGCTCATAAAGTCTCTGAAATATTTCAAAAGCCTGCCAGGCTCTTAGTGTCCAATTATCACACACTGGCTGGCTGGTCTTTCCAGTTCCTCTCCACTTCTCTGTTTCTTTCATCTCTGATGCTCTTTCTTCCAGTAGACATTGAAGGGGAAAGAAGCAGCAGCAGCAGCTGAGAATTTTGTATCTCCCAGTTAGTATTGCCAAGTGTCTCTCTGTAGCTCAGCATGCACCGGGGTTGGAGCCAATGAGTTATGTCTGAAAGGGACTAGTACATAAAGCAGACATCCTCACTATGGTCAGAGACAGAAAAGTGTGATTTAAGTATTACAGATGGGATTCTTTTTAAAACTGCATGTGCACAATACATGTAAAAATGTTACTATATAGTGTAATGTATGATTGGTTGTTAAGTTGTTAATGAACATTCATCTCAACTACCTCCCCCTCCCACTTCATAGCCATTAGGGCTGGTCAGTCCTAAACAGAATAAACTTGCTGATTACACAACAGACTTATATACTGCTTCATAGTGCTCTATAGCCCTCTCTAAGCAGTTTACAGAGTCAGCATATTGCCCAAAAAATCTGGGTCCCCATTTTACCAATCTTGGAAGGATGGAAGGCTGAGTGAACCCTGAGCTAGTGAGAATCAAACTGCTGGCAGTCAGCAGAATTAGCCTGCAATACTGCATTCTAACTACTGTGCTACCATGGCTCTAGTGGTTATTCCATATGGGTGAGAAAGCCTAAGAGAATTCACACTCTTGAGGGTACACTTGGATGGTATCAAAATAAAGGGGGGGATGCTTTCATATAGCATAGCTAAGGAGGACTTAAACCTGTCTCATTCATCACAGGTGAGCAAGATGGAGGCCACCTCATAGAGCATAGTAGGAAAAAAGAAGTGTCAGAGAAGTTAGAGTTTTAGTTGTGGAAAAATACTTCCCTCATTCTCCAGAGCCATTACATCTATAACTAAAAATAGTTCAGAAATGTATTCAGAAAAAGTGCCTGCCTGAAGGCATTGAAGACCCATAACAGGCAAATATCTTACTTAATATGGATATGTTTGAACATGAAATACATGAAAGACAGACATACATCTATACAGGAAACATGCAGACATGTTTACATCTATACATCTATACAAGGAACTATACATGCTGGCTGGTGATGGGAAGGTATTATACAAGAATCTGCTGTAAATTTCCTCCTAGCTATACAGGTCTATTATTTCAGTCTTCAGCATACTAGTATTTAGCAAGTGCTTTTTTTCCACTGCAAGAGAAATCAAGCAAATTAAGTTTTACTATGTTGTTCAGAAGGCTTCATAAACGTACATCTTGATTGGACATGTCCCAATAGGGTCTTTCGCCAAATGACATTACTTCCCACATAACAATACCATAACTCCATACATCACTGGCGGAGGTGAATTTACGGTAGGCAATAGCTTCTGGCGCTGTCCACCTCACTGGAATTTTCCCGCCCTGAAAGATAGTAATTATAAAGGTGGGAGTTATCTGTAAGCAATGTAATATACCAAAGGTTCCCTGTATAAGGTTTAATTTATTTAATAGGTAGATATTTGTCTAAATCTATTACAATTTCCAATAGTAGCATAGACTTAGAAGGAAAGGAATTCAATCTAATGATGTGTTCCACAGATAGGGCACATTTTTTCTTTTTTCTCTTGCATATGAAGGCAACATTTTTTGAATATTGCTGTTATGCTGATTAACACATTTAACATTCACAAATTATCCTGGATTATGTTAGAGGATTATTTCATCAGTACAAGCATACTAATACCAATAGCAGATTTTTAGTGTTGGACTCATGATTCCAACCCACCAAATTATTTCTTTATGGTGAAGAATATACCTGGTGTCCTACTTTCCACCTCTATACTACTACTACTACTACTACTACTACTACTACTACTACTGTGTATATTTGCTTTCTGCAACCTTTAATTGCTAAGAAATTGCATTTAAAAAGAGGAGGGTTGTGCTGCAAAACCAATACTAGGCCATAATCTAATGATTTCATAGTTTGTATCTTAGCATATTAATCCAAGTCAATTGTGATTTAGTAAATATGAAGATTGATCATTGACTGCAATTGTTTTTAACAATAGTCTGATATATACCCCAAAATAATCCTATAAACTATTGCCACGTACAAGTAGTAAATGGTTTCTTTGAATCGTAATTTCCAGGGTTTTATAGATAGAGATAAAACAACTAGTTCAAATTATTGTATTAATGCACACTGGAGACAAGAGCTTGGTTCATGGCTGTAGCTAATATGCTTCATTTGTTTCATGGCAGAGACACTAGTACTTTCTGCATGAGAAAAGAAATTAGCATTGTGACATTTATTCCAGCTGTGGTGTTCAGCATAAACAGTAGCTAACGAAATCTCATGCTCATGAATGCCAATGGACAAGAAGTGTTTTGAAAAGGACAGCATGTTTCCTACAGAGAATATGTAGGTGTGCTCCCACTTCTAGGCCCAACAGCAGACGTCAAAGGCTGACAGCAACAGCTGTTTCCTTGCACCTCTTTGCATATCAAGTAGCAGCAATGGTCTTCAGGGTTTTATCCTGAGTGACACTTCCTCACCCATGGCTGTTTGTATTGTGAAACACGAACATTTTTTTTTGCTTCTGGCACTTTCCTCTAAGAAAGATACTAAAGGGAGGGCAAGGAACTGGGGTTGCCTTTGGCATATATATGACAGCTCATCACAATTTGCTGAGCATACCAGATGAAGCAAAGCAAGTGTTTCAGTTTCTTGATTTAAAATATATATTGCCAGTGATATGTAGTAGCTAATATAGGTACCCTTTCATTACATTTCAAAATACATTTCTAAACACCAATAACTGAATAAGCACATCTGATCAGTATTAGAAAGGGGGATAAACCTATGGCTTGAATGAAGTGTGAAGAAAGACAACTTTGAACAATTTTTTTTTCCTAACGCAGAAAATAGTTTTATGCTTTTGTACATTGCATTATATTAGAATGCAATGCATTATATTATATGCTACTATAAATATTAATGAATTATGATTAGAAATAGCTCCAGACAGAAGAAAAGGTTTTAGGTTGCCATCTGTTTGAATCAGTAAATTCAGTTAATTCAAAGCCGGGGAGTCATCACTTTTACCTGAACATTTTATTTTTATTTATTTTATTTATCAAGAACGTATTAGGTAATATATGTAAGTATAAGCAAGAATTGAATACATAAAATAGATACGAATAGAGGAAACATTAGGACAGGGACGGTAGGCACACTGGTGCTCTTATGCACCCCCCTTTCAGACCTCTTAGGAAAGGGGCAAGGTCAACAGTAGACAGTCTTAGGTTAAAATTTTGGAGGTTTGGGGATGGAACCACATAATCAGGTAGTGCATTCCAGGCTTTGACCATTCTGTTGCTGAAGTCATATTTTCTGCAATCGAGTTTGGAGTGGTTCACTTTAAGTTTGTATCTGTTGTGTGCTCGTGTATTGTTGTGGTTGGAGCTGAAGTAGTCATTGACAGGTAGGACATTGTAGCAGATGATTTTATGAGCTATGCTTAGGCCAGGGGTGGGTTCCACTCACCTTCGCTACCGGTTCTCTTCGTGCACACGCGTGTACGTGTGTGCACGCGCGTGCGCTAAATTTGCACGTGCTCGTAAACCACGCTACCGCGCATGCGCAGAAAATTAATTTTAAAAAAATCGGCAAAAAAAGTGCTCTGCGCATGCGCAGAACGCTAATT
>JANHFM010000089.1:132326-144329 GCA_032468115.1 Grayia smithii | reverse complement strand
TGGGTAAAATGAGGACCCAGATTGTTGGGGGCAATATGCTGACTCTGTAAACCGCTTAGAGAGGGCTGTAAAAGCACCAAGAAGCGGTATATAAGTCTAAGTGCTATTGCTATCAGTTCTTGACCCAGTTCTTGTTTTGGCTTCTAAAGTGTTGGACTGGGAGTTTCCAGCTTCCTATCAAATTTCAACCATAGGAATTCACTAGGTCTTTGGGGGGGAGGCATTGTTTCATGCCTAACCTACTTTACAGCATGGTTTGGGTATAAAATTAAATGAAGACACCCATGCCAAATGCTTGAGAGAAAGAGAGTAAAAGTTAAGCTGTGCTGTCATTAATGATAGTCATGTCTCCTATATTACAGATATGCTCCATTTCCTCTTCCTCTATTTTGGGTATCCTTCAAATTCATGATCTCCAATTCATATATATTTTTTCTAGACAGAAAGGTCAACTACTAAAAATCCCTTGAGCTGAAATTTGTTCTATTTCAAAATTTCAGGCATAGGGCCTGACTATCTGAGTGATTATGTCCAGTCATTTCTGCTCACCCGATATATTTATATCTACTGGGTGTACTCCAAGACATTCAGTTTCCTTATAGTCACAGGCCAGAATAAAAACTAAATGTTCAAATAAATAAAACAGAACAGAACAAGACATAGTAGTATAGTAGAGTAGTGTGACCTTTGATGGGTGGCCAAAGTTTGCCTAATTTTACAAACAGTATAGCAGAATTTAGAGATGTTCAAAGAAACTATATTGTGCTGATCCGACAGTAACAGCTTCACATAAAAGAGATCAGAATTTAGAAGATATTTTACCAGGAGGGGTTACAAAATGAGTCCATGGATCATATAGAGAGTACAATATAACAGGACATGAGCAGTGGTTTCAATAGACCTTGGCCACATGTGGAGTCCAGGTTCCTTCTGTTTAAACATTGCCATCTTATGGGACTGAAGAAGACAGCCTACTCTGTCACTGCTCTTACCCTCTGGAATAGCATCCCTCCAAAGTTACAGATGGTACCCATTCTCCTGGCGTACTGGAAGGCCCTTAAGACCTGTCTCTATTCCCAGGCTTGTTCCCATACTTAGAAACTTTACACAACTAGGATCCTGAATCATGGGAAACCCTGTAAAGTGGGGTGAAATTCACTTACCTTTCCCTACCGGCTTGCAAATGTTAGCACCCGCACCTCCACAACACATATGCAGAGCCTTCTGTGCATACACAGAGGGTCAAAAACAGGATGTGATGGCATAAGGGGAAGTGGGCAAAGCCTCCTGCCGCCAGCGCTCCCAGATCGCATGATCTGGATAGATCCGGCTGAATTTCACCACTGATGTAAACACACAATCTATATGCCAAGATTAATATCTATTTAAAATAACAACTTATACTCCCCTCATATAGCAAATCAAATTAAAGAGACTTTGAAATCCACTTTTCAGTAGCACTGTTTAGAAAATAAGGTCCTTAACTTTGGAATTGCAATTTGATGCTACTTTTTAAACAATGCATTTTTCTACTAGTTTACATATTTTTATATTATTTTACACTTGTATATTTTATCCACTACTTCTGTCTTATTTGAAGTATGCACATATTATTTGTAATGTGCTATTATAAATTATTTTAATATGTTGTGTACCTCTTTGGGGGAAATAACCCAGATATTGTTCTTTATTTTATGTTGTAGAAAACATTCACTGCAAAGCAAATGACCTATGCAGTAACATATATCAGACTATCAAAGCTTAGAAAATATACTCAAAGTCACACCTCATTTCCATTTATTGTAATGGGGGGACTAGAGAAAATCCAAATCCATCCAGGGTCTGGAAAGTATGGATCAGACTGAGCCCTTTCATCTTGTTAATAGTAAAATAAGGAGATCCATTATCAAAACAAAAACTTAATTCAGTCAGATCTCCCTCCAAATTCCACTTCAACTGTAACAGAAAAATAATCTTCCAAGACAGAAACATAATATACACTGCTTATCTGGCAGAAAATGTAGGCCTATACAAATACTGGTGAATAATGGTTTCTTGAGAACAGAACGGATTGTTTCTACATGAAGCTGGAAATCCTGAATTGAGAATTACTGTCCCTTTATATCTGGCTCAGTATTTCTGCCTGATTCTACTGATTTTGGTTCCCTGATGCTTGAATTTCACTTATTTCTGAATTTCTCCTTTATGATTCCTTAGCTCTGGAGATTACCCACCTTTTAAAATGTATTATTTTATTTTAATTTTTAAGGAGACATAGCCTGGCATAGTGGTTAAGGCATTAGGCTAGAAGCCACGAGACAGTGAATTCTTGTCCCACTTTAAACCCAAAGCTAGATGACCTTGGGCCAGTCATCCTCTCTCAATCTGAGGAAGGAGGCAATGGCAAACCACTGCCAAGAAATCTCAAAGGACTTGTTCAGGAGTCAATACTGACACAAAAGCACACACACACACACACACACACACACACAAATTTTAAGATGCTACTCTCAACCTTATTACACTGTACTTTTCCACCACAGGCACAAGAATATAAATCTCCATATAATACAAGCAGAACTTTTAATCCAGTTAATCCAGAGTATTATTATAAAACAAAGAATGGAAATACGAACAATGTGTAAATAATTTGATTTTAATATTTTAAAAAGCTATTTGTTTTTAAGTAGAATTTAAAATTCCTGGAACAGCTCATCAAATGGAAACTATATAAACCATCTGCAAATGAACAAGTAAAACCAGAAGAGAGTTTTCACTCTCGATGAAAATTCCAATATTTGTCTCATGGAACCTTTGTCTTTGGAAAGCAGCAAAAACTCTTTCATAGCTACTTCAATTTTTTTCCTGGCTTTCATTATTGTCATTGTGAAAAAGGCAACAGGCAGTTCTGTGCCTGGTATGTGCAGCACACTTAAGCAGGTCAGTTAGGAACATAGCAAATGCCTTCATACCATTCCCTAAGCTTTGTTACTTTTCATGTGGCTTAAGGCAGAAACCTGTTTGTCTATTTATGACTCACTATACTAACAGTTAGTACTAACAAAGATTGTTAGTACAATAACACTTTTGTCAAGAGAGGATCAGCCAGCAGAAGACTGGAAATGTACAGCATCATAGGCAGCATTAAAGGAATCAATACATTAAATGTTCTGCAAAATGGAGAATCTATCCTCACTATCTTATTAAAAACTTTACTAAATATATTTATGATATGGTTCAGTTTCATGACTCTTTTCTGGCACCTCATACTAGTTCAGACAACTAGGATAATATGCTGTGAGTGTTGTTAACAGATTCACGTAGGCATTTAGTGAGTTGTTTAGATGATTCATTTAGTACAGGGATAGGAAATTATGGCTCTCTTATGACCTGTAGACCTCAACACCCAGAATTCCTCAGCCAACATGGCTGGCTCAGGAATTATGGGAATTGAAGTCCACAAGATCATAAAGGGGCCGTAGTTCCCCACCCCTGATTTAGTACATACCAGTTGATATTTAACCTATGTTGATTTGAGATATAAAATGCATTATGCTGTTGGAAAAGATATGAAGGAAGAATGTGGCATCATTGCTATATTGCATACAGCTTCTTCTGTATGAACTATTGCAGCTTTTTAGAGGGTTTTTAAAAGAAAGACAATTCACCCCATCCACCCCCAATCCTGGGAAATGCAAAAGCCTGGAAAAACAAGGGCTGCTTCAGTCAATATCCAAAAAGTTAGTAACATTTCCCCCAATCATTTCGGAAACATTGACAATTCGGCTTATACAATTTTAGCCTATTAGTTCAGAAAAGAAATCGAAAGGGCAACTGATATGACAAGGAAATGGGATCCCATCACTAGGGTCTTTTCATTTGGGAAAAGCCAACTGAATTAGTGCTGAAGTTGATAAAGTCATGCATGCACTACATTACGTGGGGAGATATTGCTTTTAAGAGAAATGGAAGACGGATCTATCAGCTGTCATTAACCTTGCTGATTAATTTTGGAATATACACATCTGAGGCACTTTACCCTTGAGTACCATTTTCTGTGCCACAGGAAACAAAAATAGACTATTGCTTTCAGTTACTGATGAGGGTAGAAAGTATCTTTCTGTTTAGGATGCTTGATAAAATAAAGCAGGGCTTAACATCACAGCTCATAATGTTTTTATAACACTGGGAAGTTAATATAGGCATCATTGCAGAACTGGTGTCTCCATGGCACTTTTGTGCTTTTCCACCTTCCTGGCAGTTTTCAGCTCCAGTCTTCACATCTACCCCTTCTCCCTCTTTTGTTTTTGCCTAGACCTCCAAAGGAGAAGTTTCTCTTTTTTTAAAAAAAAAAAGATTCTGATTAAAAATTGCAGCATGCAATGCTATTCACTTGGAAGCAGAAGAAAGATCATGTTATAAAATAAAAATATTTTCATTCCATTCTCCTACTGTAATTTAAAGCACTAGTTTTAACCAGCAAAACCTCTATGACTTGGTGTTGAGTTTGTGACAGCTCTCCAATGAAACCATTGAAACTGTGACAGCTCTCCAATGGAACTGGACCATTTTGATCCTGCTGGAAAAAGCAGCTGGATGTTCCCTGTTTGGGAGATCAGAGGATTCAAAGCCTGAAGATGTTTTTATGTAATCAGGCCAACTCTCTGGAATGGCTTCATGTGGAAAGGTTGAGTGGCCTCAATTTTAACTACCTTCTAGGACAGGGGTCTCCAACCTTGGCCACTTTAAGCCTGGTGGATTTCAACTGGCTGGGGAATTCTGGGAGTTGAAGTCCGCCAGGCTTAAAGTGGCCAAGGTTGGAGACCCCTATTCTAGGAGGAGCTGAAAATAAAGAATGCAGAAGGTGCTGGGGGATTGACAGCAAATTCTGTGTCAAGTTGTATAGCTGTATTTTTATTATTTATTGCTTTACTACTTTTTGTGGATCACTGAGAATCTTTTTATGATTGTGATGGAATATGAATGCAATAAATATATTCCTTCCCTCCCCCTCTCTCTCTCTACACACACACATACACACTCACATGAGAGGAAACTGTGTTTGCTGGTATTTCCTTCCCAATGCAGGGCCAATGCAGACTCTCAGTGAACCAATGGTGGGTTGGAAGCAGCAACATGAGAATGAGAAAGGTGTGTTTGTGGTTATGGCAAGGTTCTACATGTCATAGCACTTATATATTGAATCAGTCCATTGTTCCAGCTACTATTAACATTTATACAGTGATTAGCAATAGTTGTCCAAGGTTTCAGATAGGGAATCTTATCCTACAAGAGATGCCAGGAATTGAACATGGGATATTCTGCACATAAAACATGTAATTTACCCCTGAGCCATAAACTTCAGACATTTCTGTGAAAAGAGAAGAAGGTGATTTCACCTCTTTGCAAGTGTTAGGATTTATTTTTGGGCAGCCCTAGTTTTGGAGGACAATATGTTTGATACTATGTTGGTCATACTGAAGTTTATAATTTGCCAGGAAGTGGTGAAAAATCTATGTGGACAAAAAAGTTTTTATATTTCTGAGCCAGATTCCTGGAAAATCACTGACTTCATCTTTGAATCTGCCTACTACATTTTTTTTTTTTTAATCCCTACTGGGGATGGCAATCCAGAAAGAATCAAGGCAATATCACTTGTGCTTCATTAAACAAGTTAATTTCCTGCCTGATCCTCCTGAGAAATCAAACTGTCTCATTTTAAAAGCCCACTGAAGCATGTGGTAAGGACTCTGTTGGGATGAATTCTCAGAGCCTTGTAAATGATTTTCCCCATATATGCTTCTGAAACCCATGGTCCCTTAAGTCCCTGGTGAGCGGTGATGCCTTTTGGTGAATAGAGCAAGGTTAGTTACTGATAATTGGCCATTTTTTTCCTGACATACTGTAATGCTTTTACACAAGTGATGATTCTAATGTGCTTTTCTTTTCATTCTGCTTACAAATCACTATGCTAAATATGATTTCTAAGATTCCTAATCAATTCTTTGTGAGCTAGAACAACTCCCTGTAAGTAAACTATCCAGTGGTAGTATTCTGCCAGTTCTAACTGGTTGTGAACCGGTAGTGGCAGGGGCGAGAGGCTCTGCCCACCCACCCAGATGTCATCACGTCACGTTTTTGATGCTCTGCACATGTGCAGAAGGCCTTGTGTGCACGCTCACATTTGCAAACGAGTAGCGAAGGTACCGGTAAGTGAATACCACCATTGAAACTATCTGAAGATACTAAATATTGTACTGTTTGTTCCTTTTTGGAAATGTCTTTCTCTTAATTTTAAAGCTGTCCTTGTATTCATAAAAGAGTGAAATTCAAAATTTGTGAAATATGGTATTGTGCGCACATATGTCCGCATGCCCACACACATACACACACACACACAAAATAAAATTTGCTGGTGAGATATGAATTAAATATGCACCAACTCCTTCAAACATGAGAGCTATTTCAGTGGAAAAGAAAAAATTGTTTGGCACTAAAGGGTCTTTGCAATCAAATATATAAGTTGAAATAGATATTTTCCAATGCTGAAAGATTACAACATAGTTGTATCTCAAAATACATGATACATAACATAACCTGAATCCTAAGAAAATACAGACTTTATAAAGAGGGTGGCTCCCAGAAATGAGAAAGGGGAGCTTACTTGATGTAAATGGTGCTGCAAAGAAAGAATATGTCCTATATGAGCTTTTCAGTCAGTATAATTAAAGTCCTTACTTAACTTTAAGTGGGGAGGGTTTTATAAATAACTATATGCATAATAGGGTATTGGTGGAAAGAATGGTTACTATGCAGGCAGAGCAAAAATTAATCTAGCAATGCTTGACTAGGTATTGATAAAATTCTGCTTCACTCTTTTGCTGCCACTTTTGAAAAGGGAAGAGGAGCAGAGCAAGTCCAAGAAAGATACTGGTTAATTTTTAAAATGTGAGTACTAAAATAAATGCTTATTTTGTTTATGCTAAAATAAATAACAACAAGCAGAAACTAGGGGGGATTCTTGGTGTGCTGTTTGTTAGATTATTTCTCGTGATTCCAAAGCCACCTCCCCCCAACTGATGTTTTATACTTGTCTCATTTTTGTGATGGTTGCAACTGCTATGATAAAATCTGCAGCAGTAGCTACACTGATCTCCTGTAACAAAAATAAGAGTCACATGGTAGTCATAAGAAACAATCTTAGAACCTTCCTAATGTAATGGGCATTACAGTATTTTCTGTAATGGTTACACAGGCTAAAACTTTTGGGAGTTGATACAGACCACTGGAAGATATGCAGGTGGTAAAAGGCTATTTAAAGGTATCAAATAACTACTGATGAGACCATAGTCATTGGACTTTTTTTCTTCATTTAGCTTTTCAGTGGTCAAGATCAAAGGTAGACAACAGTGACTTCCTGGTATTTTGGATCACTCAGATAATCATCCCAGCTAGTATAACCAATGACAAGTTATTATTAGTCTAATTATTTGGGTATGCCAGAATAAAGAAGCCAGGGAAAGACCAGGTTTTTGGGGGAGGTAGGAATTTTTTAAAGCCAGTTAAAGATTTTTAGCTGACCACTTGTTAGTGTGTAACATAATATGTAACACAAACTAAGCCTATGCACTACAAATTACCGGTATACAGGAAAACATTCCTCTGATTGTTTATATTTACCCAAATCTTATTTTGTGCTGTTATAGTCATTCTGTTTTGGAAGAGGCAGCTCCTGTGTATTCAGGAATTCACTGAGTGGGGTGACTGCTTATTTTTTCTAGTGGGTGATGTTGACAGTCCAGCCCTGCCTTTGTTTGCACAGCACATTTAATCCTAGGTTTTTAATTTTTTTTTATCTTTCCACATCCATTCAGAGAAGATGATAATTTTCAAAAATTAAACACTTAGCTTGATTGCTGTTTTGTTAATTGCCACATTCACAACCCCCCTGGTGTTCCTGCCTATTTAACATGGATAATGCTGCAAAGATGATCAACATCAAATTGGTATGCAGGTGGATGGGCAACAATACTGAGGCTTCCCCATCCTTGCTTATTCAGATGGATTGCTTTGCATTATTGCATGAAGGAAAGAATTATACTGAAGTAGAAATCCCTTCCAAAAATCACACAGATGAACAATAAGCACAAGGATCAGAATCAAGAAGCTTCTTATGGCATTGGAGTGTATGCAACTAATTGTGCAACAAGGAGTTGATGGAATATTTTATGAAGCTCTGGCAATTTTTCTATAATAATGTCCACATACAATAGTCAATTTGCTTAACAGGGAAATTTTCAGATTAAAGAATTAATCAAACTTGACAGTCTCACCTTTAACCTATGATTTGATGCAGTCATTAGCACAAAAATGACTTATTGATTTCAATAAGGATTTTAGTAAGATACAAACACAGCAGATATCTTGGGTTGTCTTTGTGTTCTAGTTCCTGGTTTCTACACAGGGACACTGTCGAAGTGACCTTCATTTATCCTGTACAGCATCAGTTTTTAAACTAATGAGAAGTGTAAAGTTTAGGGCTTAACAAAAGATGATGTCAGACCTGTCAGATAGCCAAAGAAGCATGGCTTTGATTAAATAATCTTGTTAGGTTGCTGATAAACCAAGAAACCCAAAAGTCTGTTTGGCAAGATAGAGATGGGAAGAGAGCCAGATCAAAATTGGAAAAAAAAAAAAAAGGATAGAAGCTTCAGTTGTAATCATATTCTCCTCTCTCTTTGCTATATATCCTTTTTTTCCCCTCCAAGACATGATCTCAGTCTAGTATTTTGAGCCATATCAACCATTCTGTTGTAAAAGTCAACTAAGAAATCAAGTCATACAAAAATGTCACATCTAATTTACAAAAAGAGTGCAAAGCCTGCCAGAGTTATTTCGGTTCCATGGTCAGAAACTTGCAGCAGGTATATATTAAGTTTTGTAAAATCTAAAGACAAGTCATGAGAGGCTACCAAATTTGACAGACATTTTATTACATCATCAAAATGATAGATATACCACTATTAAGAATAATGTATTTCTGGGATTTTTCAAATGTATTTATACAATCTATTATCATAACAGATCTATTAGTAAAAATTCATCAAGCAAATTCATTCAAAACAATTGAAATGTAAATAGTATCAGAATGTCTTACAGGTATGGGGGAACCTATATCCCATAATATGCCAGGTCAGAAATTTTTGTTCTACTTTCTTCAGAAAGGAGAGCATCTAAAAACAGAAATCTCTGTCTTAGACAGAGCATAATATATAAAATCATTGACAGTTCATGTATAACCAAATCATGTATGTGTATAACTCTTACATAAGGAGATTATGACCTGCTATATATATATATATTCCATTAAGACAGACTAACAAACTACATTATGGATTATTGCATAGGTAACAAAACATTTTTGTGGGTAAAGGTTGTGCTTAAGACTGCTGAGGGCCAAAAATTTGAGTAACTGTCTCATGTCAGACATATGGCTGGAGTGGTGTATTTTTTTTAAAAAAAATGTGGTATGCCAGTTTTGAACTTTCACAACATTTATCTATGTTTCAGCTCAAAGTGGTGGGACATGGATGGTGGTATCAACTTTCAGCAGTTGGGATGAAGAAAGGTGCTAAGGGCCAGAAGAAGGTATTTGTGCATGGCTTTGAGGCTACAAGTTGCTCTCCAGTGTTTTAGTATGATGTTTTCATTCTTGTCTTTAAGTGGCAGCAAAAGGTATGGAACTATATCTCTCTGATTCAAGGGAAGGGTTCAGATGAAAATGTGTGGTAAACAGTATGGTCTCACAACATACCTAGGATCTCAAGAACATTGATATTTCTTGCCTAATACCAACAAGGTGCCTTGTTTTAAAGATTCCCAGACATAAGCATCCAACTGTAATCTGACAGCTGGCAGCTCAACTCCACAATTAAACTACCCAGAATACTCAAATTAAGAGTGAAATCGGAAATGTACCACTGTGTTCCCTGTCTTTAAATCTCTACGATGTTAACAGATTTTACAAGTTACTGCTCTTTCTCTTGGTTATATGAAGGGAATTGGTGAACAGATAAATGCTACAACAAGCAGCAGGAGTTAAGTAGCTGCAGTAGGATATTCAGGCGGGGTGAAATCTAAATTTTGTTACTACTGGTTCTGTAGGCATGGCTTGGTGGGCGTGGCAGGGGAAGGATACTGCAAAATCTTCATTCTTAACCCCCTCCAGGGGAAATTTCCATTCCCACCCCACTCCAGAGGAAGGATATTGCAAAATCTCCATTCCCACCCCACTCTGGGGCCAGCCAGAGGTGATATTTCCTAGTTCTCTGAACTGCTCAAAATTTCCGCTAGCGGTTCTCCAGAACCTGTCAGAACCTGCTGGATTTCACCCCTGTATTCAGGAGATTCCAGGAATTGACAGTTTGACATATGGACTCCTGAAATTTCCTGATTGTGTTAATATATAAAACTACTCCTGATAACTGAGATTTTTTTTTTATCACAGGAAGTTTAATTACTCTATATACATGCTTCTATATCTTACTGTTTGGATGAAAAGTTTCAAGTTTAAAGTTTCAAATGGTTGAAATTTGAAAAAAGAAATAGGTATGTCTGTTGCAAAGTGAAAAGGAAGGTTTATCTGAGATATTTTATACATCGTGACTTAGGACTCTGAATCTGAAAAGGCTGTTCCAGAAGAACCAGTTGAATATCACCTTTTGTCAGGCACAAACAACCAGATCCATGCGTGAAAGGTTCAAGTTGACTACTGTATTTGTTTTATCTATAGTACAGGAATCTCCCCAAACTGCCTTGCCTTGGGAACTAACAGATAATATTCCATGGAACTGATTAGGCTTAAGTTTCTTGTAGTGGTGCCAAAGACTCAACAGTAGTTCCCTGCTTGATTCCTCCTCCTTGCCTAGCTGGGCATTTCCCAATATCTTTATGAAACATCAAGCCAAGAATCTCCGGAGGTTCCTCAAACAGAGGCAGCATTAGATGGAGCAGATGTTGATATAGGTCTTGAAACACTTAGACAAGTAGAGTCCAAGGGTTTCAGGCACTGGAAAGCAAAGCAAAAGCATTCAATGAAGCAAAGACATCCCTGACTTAATTAAAACAACTGGCTGCAGCCTTACTTAAGAAGCAGATCTGACCCAGAAGCTATGAACCTTGGAGTGATTGATAAATCTTACTTGGTTCTCTGAACTTCAGACTGAATCCTGACTAGTCTTCTGTCTGTTCCTGTAGAAAGTGAAACTATTCAGGCAAGCCTTATCTTCAAAAAGTTTGATTCATGTTCCTTTGCTTGTCTTCTCAGCCTGTGTGCATGTGTGTGTGTTTGAAACATGAAAGAGGAAGTATAGGAACCATGTTGCTGATATACAATTGGCCTACAGCAGCTGAAAAAGGAATAATGACATCTACTGTATGCCTGCAAGCTTGTTCACATAGGAAATTAGGATGTACATTTGAGAAAAGGCCCAGTTAGCAACATTTCATAAAACAATAGCCTAGCAGGCAAATGGATAAAATTGTCAGTGGTGCAGAAGACCTCAAATCCATTTAGAGAGTCCTTCAGGCCTATCACTTCAGTAAAAGCTGAAGAACTGAAGGAAGCCCTGCAGATACAATCAATTAAATAGGAATGTATTGGATGGAGAATTTTATGGAAGGCAAAAGAGACAGATGGAGAGATAACTGTTTCCAAGAAATGAAAAGAAATATATGGGTAAATGAGTAGACAGATGGCTAAGCTAAGGATATAGGTCAATTCTTACGAACCTGAGAAAAGCATTCAAGTTTGTTTCTGTTAAAAATGCTTAATTAGATTAATTAAAGAGAAGAGAACTGACACAAATACTTTTTGAGCATGAACTTAGAACATGCAATTTTCTCCATCATTTGTCCTTATTTAAAATCTGTTACCCTGTTTCTTTCCTTCAAGAATTGAATAAAGACTATTGAGTTATATCCTGTATCTTACTCCGGGAAGTC
>JANHFM010000089.1:108142-118160 GCA_032468115.1 Grayia smithii | reverse complement strand
TATGCTGAAATTTTAGCCATCTCAGCAAAGTTCATAACTTTTAAAGTCCATTCTTCTATAGATGGTAAATCTTCTTTTTTCCAAAATTGTGCTATCAAAAGTCTCGCTGCCGTAATCAAGTTCAACATCAGTTTAGTCTCTATAACAGTAAATCTAGAATTCAATATTCTGAAACACCTGGCTCTAGTTTTCTAATGCTAACATAGAAATGTACACAAGGAAGACTGAGGCAGCTGGGATCTCATCCTAATGAGATTGGTGAGCTAAAATTAATAGTTGACATGAGTCCAGTGTGAAATTTTGTTTTTGGAATGGGAGGTTTTGAAGCTGAAATAAATAAACAAATCTAAAATAAGTATAAGAAGCATTAACTGGACATGGAATCATCTCTTATACTCATAATGAAGGATGATATGCCATTAAAAATAGAGACTCACATAGCCTACTGTAACACATTTCTATTCATTTTAGTAGGCTGTGAGTGTCTGATTTACATAATAACTGAATAATAATATGCTTTACATGCAGAATATCTACATTGTGTGACAATAATCAAGATTCAATTCCTGTCACAAAAGGTAGATAAAGAAATAGGAATAGTGAGGATGGGTAAAATAATAAGAGAATGAGGCAAGAAACTGTCTGGAGAACTGTCACATTCAACTTTCAGTTGTTCAAAGATCTCTTCTTTGATCACTTTTAACAGTTTCTCACTATTCATATGAAGATGTCTCCATATTCATGAAAGACACCTATAAAATCTTTTGATTATCTCATCCCAAATTGCAAGCATTTCTATAATATCACCTAATATGTGTTCAGCAGAAAGTTAGCAATACATTTATAAATAGAAAAGTAGAGCTCTGATAATGATTGGATCTTTGCATATATCTACCAACTCTGCATACTTTGTGATGTTCAATCCAAAATGGCAATTATGGACAGAATTCCTTGTTCCAACTACTATGGTAGATGCTTAACCCAAAGCTGAATTAGTTGTATTTTCTTTTCTCACAAACATCTTCCTTTACATATCAATTACAATATGAAAGGAAACAGATTGATCAAAGTTGCTGTAAGGTAGCAGCTCTGAAGTTTACAGTCTAGATTGCATGTATAACTGAATAAGAGAAAAATGTTGAAATATCTCATTGACCTGAGATCTCCAGCTGAAGTGATATGTAAGCAGAAAGACAGTTATCAAGAAATTAAACCTTTGTCAAAATAGGATCTAAGAAAAAAAATGTTTTGAAAAAAGAAAAAAAAATGGCCTTATTTTTTAAGATGCTACCTTTAGAATCCCAAATGATTCAAATATGGCAACTATTAGCTAAAAGAACAAAAATAATTCTTAAACTGGAATTACATATTCTGGGTTCAACTTTTCTTACCATCCTTTTATTTCTTAGTAATTCTGAGAGTGATTTATGGATAAAAAAAAACCTAGAGGCAAATCAAACATTCCTAGAGGATGGTTTCAGTCAAACAGGATAACTGAATGGCAACATAAAATAGGCACCCTAATTATAAATTTCCTGATTGGCACTAGGGAGATTAATTTATTTACCTACGTGTTTCTGTTTCTTTGCTGTCTGTTTGAATTTGTGCTGCTAGATTTTGGTTGGATGTCTCTATTACTACTCCTAATCTACAACAGTAGTGGGTTGCTCCCAGTTCTGTCCTGTTCTTAGAACCAGTAGTAAAACTGGTGGGAGGCTCCACCCATCCACCCTGATATCATGGGGCGATCTGCACATGCACAGAAGTGCACACGCACACTCCTGTTACTACTGTGAACCAGTAGTAAAGGTAACTGGAACCCACCATAAAATATATTTATCAAATTTAGAGACCACTCACTTCATTCACAAAATAAGTCTGTGTTTATAGCCTGTGGACTTTTTTCATTTTTTCATATTTTCAATGAAAAAAACCCAGAAGATAATTTTATAAATCTATTTATTCATTTGGTCTATACAACATTATGGATTTGATTCTAAAAGGTACTTAGGAGAGTATTGGGATACAAACATAGCACCTGTTTTTCACTGTCAATCAGTTGCATATTTTCTTGCACTAATATAAATATTAGCATACCTGGTTAGTTCTTTCTTGTTTCCTGTAATTTCTAGAGTCCATAACTGCTATATTTTTATGAGATATCTGAACAGGCAAAGGGGGGCATGGACATTTGAAAAGGAGGAAAAATGGGAGGAAAACAGGACACACTGCCTAATTTTCTTGGCTTTTCTTGTGACAAAAATTACCATAAAGAAGTCCCCCTCCAAGTACTTAGGACTACATGTAAATGAAATCATTTTTCCCAGCATCAGGAAGATTGATTTTTCAATCACAGAAATGTACTAGAGCCAGTAAGGGGGCAAAAGCATTCAGCATGTAGCTGAATAAGATACGGAAATTCCAGACTAGCTCCTGGAGGTACTGATCAAGGTCATAGAGCAGAGCTTGTTAACTTGTAGTTAGCACTTATTTGAGAGACGCTGCAAACCACAGAAAAGCTGCATGGGAAAAGATTACTTGTGATACTCTAAGGTACTGGGCAATCCTTGATTGTAAGGCTAAGTCGGCCAAATGGAGTACATAATGACAAAAAGGAGAATCTGTCTTCCTTTTCCTAGACATCTGGTAGCCACATCTCTATTCATTTCCTTCTGTTCCTAATGCACAAGACTATATGGGATCCTTGGTGCTCTCTGAGCTTGGTTGTTTTCTTGCAGACATTTCACTACCCAAACTAGGTAACAACATCATTTCAATCCAGAGCTACATATATTTTCCTTTATTGGCACAGGACTATCCAAGACCAACATCCAATTAAAGACTATAAAATATACAAGTTTGTAACAGGGACATAGTGGGTGAAACCTCACCAATTGACTTACTAACAAATTGAAGTTTTGCAACTGGCTAATTTTATGAAAATGTTCATGCCTTGTTCTCAACATTCTAAATGTTCTACAATCCAAGTGTTGCCAGCCCAATCTGTTTCTTCCTTCTTTAGTCTTTTTTCCCCAAAACAAGATACCAGAAAGCTTAGAGAGGAGGGAAATTGAGGTTGGTAACCAAGGAGCAGAATCTGGAAAGACTCATTAACACTGAATTCCCGGGGGAATTCCTTGCCATGGAGTACTTAGTGCTCTCTGAGCTTGGTTGATTGGTTGCAGGTATTTCTGACTAGATAATGAATTACCATCCTAATTCATGATTCAACCCTGAGCTACAGTGTATATTCTGTTTTATTGGAATTCCTTGCTATCCTAATGCAAATTATACCATTAGGAAGATTAGGCAGGCCTGATCAATTTGGTTTTGCTCAATGTCATTATTTTTCCAATGTTAAAATAATATTATCTCATAACTCTGAAAAAAAACCTCAATATAGTTTTACTTTATGTGCAATTTTACTAATAAACTAGTTTTCCCCTATAAAATTCAATTGTGCCAATTATTTCCACTTACTTGCTATTGTGCCTTCTTCAATAGTGTGTGTAAATTGTTTTAAGAGACTCAATCTACAAAAATTGGAGAAGTAAAAATATTAAAATGTAATATCCTTTCAATCTGCACATTGATTTGGAAAGTGCAAATAAAACAAATTTCTTTCCTTATCCCTGACTATTGGAATATAATCAAACTGCTGATAATACTTTTTCCGTATACTTGGAGTAAGCATGCTTTGTACTAATAATGGAATAAATGGGAGTTACACTGATGTTAAATCCTGAAAACATAGCAAATAGAATGGATGATTTGAAAACAAAAATAAAAGTTTAGAAGGTAAAGCTAAAATCATTCATCTATTAATATTCTACTGAAAGAGGTAGTTTATTAACCCAATTTCTAAATATTGAGAGAATAGGAGAAAAACAGAATTTCCAAGAAAGTGTGTTCTGTAGCCTAAGATTAATGATGGAAAAGGTCTTCATGTTCTTCATAGATGTGCCTCTGTAACTCTATGAGTCTTCTTACAAACACTGTGGTCAGACAGATTTTCAATAGGAGAGGCAATTCCTTATGTACAGTAATCACACTTTAAATTCCTTGAAGTTTTAGAGGTCATCTTAAATTACCTATGATAACCAACTGGTAACAAGTATAGATTTTCAGCTAAAGCATTATGTGGTCCCTGCTACTCAGATCAATTAGTATCAAAGCCGTCACATTTTCAATCAATTGCATTTTCCAGAAACTTTCCAATGGAACAACTGAACCGCATCACAATATTGGAATGTAATTAAGCATGGATATTTGTGGCCAAACCTGACTAAATTCAGAAGGCACAGTTGATTATGTATTAATTATGCAATACTGCTGCTTACCACAGCTATTACTAGTAAATCTAAAGGCAGAAGTACCAATAGGAAAAGTACACCAACTACTCTTTTACAGATATCAATTTACATGAATATAACATCCATTGATATGACTTTGTCTAGCATTTCAAATTCTTGTCTCCAGGTGGAATGTGACACCCATAGTGACATTTCTTCCTTAAAAAATATGTTAAGTATCTCATACATCTTTGCAGTGATAGAGATAAAAAGAAAGTAATTCTCATCCGTTGCTTGCTCCTCAGGATATGAACCATCTCCTCACACTGAAGGAGGGGAAATTAATAAGAGCAAACTGAAGTAATCACTTTGAAGCAATTTCCTTGAGAAAGAGTAGGCCATCTAATCTTTATTGAAATTTTTCAATATCTAATTCAAAACATAGAAAAACATCCTATTCTCCCAGTTCTTTCAGATAGTAAAAGGGATTCAGAATGTGCCACATAAAGATAGGCAAAAGAATCACAAATGCTTTCCGATAAAAACTCAGTTATCACCACAATAACTGAAAACATTCTTCATGAGGCATTCTAGAGTTTATAGGTATCTATTACTTTCTTGATAACTGATTGTCAGTTTTACCAGCTAGACCAGACAGGAAAGACAACAAGAAAAGCTAATTGTACTTTGCTGTAAAGTTAAATTAACAAAATCTTGCAAGTCTGAAATCACAATATGCCCACCATGTCCCTTACAGGCCAACAAAATATCCAGTTGCATGCCATGCTGCTTTTTGTCTGATCATTTCCTAGGCAGAATCTCCCAGGTTCTACATTAATGTAGCATTTCTTAGCTTGGAAGTCTATTTTGGACTAAAGTTTCCATAAGCCTTGATCCCTGGCCAGGCCAACAAAGGCAGATGGGATTGAATTTCATTATATTTTGCTTTTTTAATAGGTTTATATCCTTTTTACACCACATCTTTATTATTATTATTATTATTATTATTATTATTATGCCCATAACATAACAAGAGTTTAGGACAAAGATAACAAATTTTTGTTGCTGCTGCTGCTATTGTTTCAACTGTTCTGTTCTGGACATAATTTGTTCATGTTTATTCATGCACTAATAAGATTCCACAAATTGTTGCAATTGGTGTAGTTGATGTCCTTAAGAACTGCTTAAAAGTTGGAATTGCTTGACAAAACATCTCAATTATTTAGCAGGTTCATATATTTAGAATGTTTCTTGCCAGCAAGAAATACTGTCACAAACATAATTCATTTTTTTTACTTTAAAAAGTAATTTTCACGTGCTGAATTGCAGCCCTTTCTTCTATATCAAGCTACTTAAGGACAAAATATTTATTTGGAAATTAGTTTGGTGAAAACAGGTTTATTAAAAAAAAGAACAATATAACTATTGATTGATTC
Source organism: Grayia smithii (assembly GCA_032468115.1). Classification (NCBI taxonomy): domain Eukaryota; kingdom Metazoa; phylum Chordata; class Lepidosauria; order Squamata; family Grayiidae; genus Grayia; species Grayia smithii. Next base: position 112,432 of record JANHFM010000089.1, on the reverse strand, counting down.
ACATTTCTTGTATTTCAGAATATGGAGTGAATGGGAAAAATGTAGCTATTTTATTTAAGAAGAAAAAAAGAATAGCAATTGGAAATGCAAACATAAAGTATAAACTATGAGATTGAGATTGATACAAACTTTTGTAAGCCACTTTAATCTATTGTGCATATAATTTTCTTATAAATCACCATGACAATCCTCCATTTCAGTGAAAGAGACATTCAGAACTACAGTATGCTAAAGGAGAAGAAATTATACTTATTATGATCATTTTATTACTATTATTATTTGCCTATAACATTTAGGAAATTGGTCTGAAGTGAGATTGAAGAAAGTTCCTCCGTTATTAGAGATTACAAGTATTTTTATCCAGTCTGCTACATTAGCACTCACAAACCTGATGCAGTTTTCTTGCTCTTTACTGCAACTTTGCCATTAGTTAATTGAAAGATAACTCATTTTATATATTGTAACAGCAGCATGCATTGTTTATGCTCAATGTTGGGAAAGTGAAAATATACCAGCAAATGAGACGATCATACATAAGATATTAGAATGTGCCGAAATGTGTATAAAATGAATTTTATGAGATATGGGATAAGTGGTATAATTGGTTAGAACAGAAAAACAAAAATGTATAGAAATTAAAGTAAATAACTGTAAAAGATATATGACACAGTTCTGTTAAAAATATTATTGTTATGTAAATTGGAAAAATGAAATATAAATTTAAAAAAAGAAAGATAACTTAGATGGAGTTGTAGCTATCATCAAACATATCCAAGACCAGTTTTAAAAGACACGGATTGGGCTAGATTTTGCAGCATGCATATTCACAGTATGTAATTTCAGAGATTATATTCAGCAGATAACAGTCAGGTGATGTTTGGCTGATGGCTATTTTTGCCAGGGTCTTAAAACATGCTCATCTATTAGTCTTTCTTCATCTAAACATTCTTGATCCTGTGTGTTATTATTTTACATATTATAAAAACTGACCCAGGAATATTTTTCTTTGATTAAATCACAACAAATACTTATATAGTAAAAATTAGGGTATCTCCTTATCTAAAGACAAATACCATGTTTCCCCAAAAATAAGGCCCTGTCTTATATCTTTTTTGAACCCTGAACTAAGCGATTGGCCTTATTTTCGGGGAGCTCTTATTATTTTGGGGCACGTGGAGCAAGATGGGGCTCCTCTTGCCATCTTAACCTGATTTCCAGGTTTACTTTTAAATATTTTCAGGGAAGGCTTATTTTCGGGGGGGGGGAGACTTATTATAGTGCATGCGCTCAAAAGCCTGATTGGGCTTATTATCAGAGTATGTCTTATTTTTAGGGAACCAGGGTAGTATTTGGTGTGATCTCTTAAACATTAACAACATGGATAACAACAGAGAACATTGTTCTGTATTACTCAAAGAAAAATATTCCTGGGTCAGATTTTATAATGTGTAAAATAATAACACACAAGATCAATAGAATGTTAGAATGCTTATAAATATGATACTTTTGATAAAATCAAAGGGGAACTTTCAACTGTGCATTCTTCAAAATATTATTTGCTTCCTTCCTTGTAATAAAATCCATCAACTATATTTGTAAATTCCCTATTTTATCAGACATTATTAACTACATATATTTTCTGGCAAAGGCACAAATAAACCTACAAACAAAAACAATTAATAGAGGAACCTATTTTTGCATTAGATTGCCATTAGTTAGCTACATCTTTTGTTAGCAGCAAGAGAGAACCACCAACCAAAACCATTTATTCTGTTTTCCTTCCAATCTTTGAATTTTTTCTTTTATAACAATTCCATTTTATTTTGGCTGCTGTTCTAATAGCAGGAAAGGAACAGTACAATGTAACTAATTGTGCACTGACTGGCTCAGATTATAGCAATCAATGAGAATATTTAGGGCAACCAATTTGTCACTGGTCAGACTATTCTGATCTTGCTTTTCATGTGTCTGTCAGTTCATCTTCAGAAGACAGATTGAGCTTGCTTACTGTATGGACTGCATACAAGTGCCTTAATTGTCCCTTCAGTATAGGCTTTTACTTTTGCATTAATATGGACAATGTGTATGGATTTCTTAAGTATAAGCATTGCATGTCATCTTTCATTCATATTTAAAGAATTAAACACACAAAAGGAATACAGTTGAAACCTTATAATCACAGATTGAAAAGATTGGAATAGATCCTGGAGGTCATTGGGATAATGCCCTGCCCATTACTATAGTTTCCCTGACAGATGGTCATCCACCTTCAGTGAAAACACCTCCATTGAAAGAATGTTCAGCACCTCCAGAGGCATTGCTGGACAATTCTTACTACCAATATGAGTATAATTTTTACAATGACCAACAGAAATCTATTGTCTTGTAATTTTAAATCATTGTTTCTTGAATTATGGAACAACTCTGAGCAGCCTTTTATGAGATAACCCTTCAGATCCATTTCATTTCATTCCATTACATTTGAGATCTGAAATGGTATAGGTTTCCTGCCTGAGCAGGGGGTTGGACTAGAAGACCTCCAAGGTCCTTTCCAACTCTGTTATTCTGTATTCTGTGTATGGAGATACTCCATATGAGATACTCTCATATCTCCTTGGAAGCTTCCAAGGCTAAATATTCCTTGTCCCTCCAAGTCACTCCTCTTTTCTGTCATGTCCTTTTATGATCTTCCTTGCAGTTCTAGTGACAGGCTTCAATTTGTTCAGGTCTTTTTAAAAAATATGACAAGTTTTATAGACATCCTGAAGATACAATATCCACTTAAAGAGAAGCAAGTGGCAATAGCTAGGATTGCTCCACATAGCTTGTCATAAAACCACTAGTCAACAGATTAAAAAGTATTTGATTTTGGTAAGAAAAAAGAATGTTGAGGGAGAAAAGCAGTGTTTAATTCGTTTAAAGAAGATTCCGTTCTCTCTTATCTGCTTGAAGAAGATTCACTAGAATTGGGAAAGGGGTCAGTACTAACATCTCTTTACTAACATCTCTACGTATTCCTTCAGAGTGCAAAAGTAAATGTTCTGAAGAGAAGCTGAGTGTTAAGAAGACTGAGAAAGGTGACCTTTCTATGGCTTCCTTTTCCCTGCCTTTTTACAATCCCTGCCAAGTCCTGGGGAAGTTTTTCAGACAGGCCAGAAAACCTTCCTATCTAGCACAATATGATAGGGATGGGGTGCAAGACCTCATCAAACTGGGTGAAAAGGCTTTAAGTTGCCAATTCCTCCTTTCAACTTCCATCTCCCGTGCCCTGTCCTATTCCATTCAACAATGTTTCTCAACCCTCTAAAGAAACATTTAAGAAACTACAAAAGGAAATAAGGACTGGACAGTAGTTTCCACAAACTGCCTTCCGAATGCTGCAGCTAGTTAATTGTAAATATTTTCTTTGGCCTAAAGGCCCTAATAAAGGTTTAATTTGATTGTAAACCATACATTTAATGGTCTACTGCTTTAATGGGAAATTAAGCACAATTTGCTTTGCATTCACACACAAACACAAAATTAAGCATCTATAACTACAGTATGCTTGGCCAACTATTCTCTGACTATAAAATCTTTTTGCATAAAAAGAATAGACAATGTTTTGGGAAGCAACATCAGTGATCGTGAATCCCAGCACGTCAACATCATTTTTGGAAGCAATCAAATTATATCCAGCTCTTCTAAAGATACAATGAGTGGGGTAGAAAAAAGAAGCTTGTCATCAAGATTTAAACTCTGAAATATGGAAAACAATGAAATAGGAGACAAAGTGAGAAGGACAGCAGGAGTATAGCAGGGCTCCTTGTCTTTGCCATATGTACCACTTGGTGGCTTATTTAATGGATTGTGTTTGTTTATACTTAATGACAACTCATCTTAATGATTCATGTCAAAATAAATAATGTGCATTTAGTATTCCATAAAGTGTTTCAGTTAAACACTTAACTTGCTGATTTGCATATTTTGTAGTCTGCATTGTTATTATTACCAATTCTGATAATTATGGAGTCTCTTTTTCCCAGTAGTTCCCATTGGGTACAAAATCTTTCACTACCTGTTTTAAATGACTTGATACTATTATAAAAGTTTCCATGTCCTTAGCTTCATCTCCCATTTAATCAACTGTGCTTTCTTTCTTTCTGAAGGATAAAGTAGCAAATGTTTGATGTTTAATTACTTTTCATAAAAATAATAATTCCCAATTAAATATGATAGATAGATAGATAGATAGATAGATAGATAGATAGATAGATAGATAGATAGATAGATAGATAGAATTCTTTATTG
>JANHFM010000089.1:34726-47350 GCA_032468115.1 Grayia smithii | reverse complement strand
TTTTTTATAGTGTGGTGACCAAAACTGGATGCAGTACTCTAGGTGTGGTCTTACTAAGGCTTTATAGAGTGGTATTAATACCTCACTTGATCTTGATTGTCATCAAATGGTCACCTACGTTGTCTCTTCAACAGAGGCCAATTAACAAAAGAATGAAAACATTTCCACCCAGGGAACTGAGAGATAAAAGGAGCCCAAAATATGAAGCTACTTAGCTATCAAGAGCGGTTTATTGAAAGAGAAGTGTTTTTATTACAATCCTACCACCGACACCCACACCAGCATTCAACAAGCCATGGTTTAGCAAACAGAACCTCAGTCCCCGCCCACCAATCTTTCATCTCTCTCTCTCTCGCTCTCTCTCTCATTTTGGGGAGTTTATCCTTCAGAGAAGTTATTTTCAGAAATGCGAATTCTTTTGTATTTACCGATTGTGAAGCCTCTCTGATTTTACCTTTGGGCTATTTAAAGAAACCCAGTACAGTTTAGGCAGAAAATAATAGAGAGGGATAACGGGGATTAGCCAAAAAGAAAAAAAAACAAAAACTGGGACGGGAAGAAAAAAAACACATCACTCATTCCAGAGCCGATAAATTCCCCATAGTCTTCCCACAGAAATGAAGGGGGAAGGGGAAAGGTTTCCCCCTCGCTTCTTTCTCTTTGGAGACCTTTCGCTGCTCCCGTTCGATGTACCAAAGCCACATCTGCAAACATCTGCTATTATCAAGACTGAAAGGGCTTCCTTCCAAAATTATGTCAAGTCCTTGGGTGACAAATGGAAGCGGGTGCCAGTTTAGTTGAAATAGAAATAGAATCACAAGGCTGGAAGGGACCCTGGAGGTCGTCTAGTCCAACACCTCACCCAAGGCAGGAGACCTTCAACCATCTTGGTTGAGTAGTTGCCAAGGCTATATTTTTTTTAAAAGCTCCAGTGATGGAGCACCCACAAATTCGAGAGGCAAGTGGTTCCACAGATTAATTCTTTTCAGTGTCAGAAAATTTCTCCTTCTAGGTTGGCTCTCTCTTTGACAAGCTCTTTGACATCCATTACTTCTGGTCCCACCTTCAAGGGCTTTGGAGACTAAGTCAACCTCTTCTTCTTGTGTCAGCCCCATAACTACTGGAAGACAGCTATCATGTCACACCTAATCCTTGAGAACAATCAACCAGTGGAACAGAAGTTGCCTTCAGAAGTTGTGGGAGCTTCATCCCTGGTGTCAGCGTTCCAGAAAACCTTCGCCGAAGAAAAAACTCCTCTGCAATCATCTCTCAAAAGTTTCTTTTAATCGGACAAGTAAACTGGCACATTCTGGGTAAACCCGAATCTGAGAGTTCCGGGTTTTCCCACAGGATATCAAAAAACCCCAAACCATCTCCTCCCTCCTCAGATGGTCACAAGGTCCAATCATCGTATAATCCCTCTTGACACCACTCCTTCTCCAGATGCAGGATTGTCCTGACCTTGACTGTCTTGCAGAATGCTATTATGGCTTACCTCTTTCTCCCAATTCCCCCCTCCTACTTTCCCACAGCGGAGAAAGTGGCAGGTTGGAAGCCTCCTAATATGGCTTCCAAGGCTGACACCATGAATTCTTCACAGTGATGTTCACAGTGTAGCCATTTATTTACAGCATTTTATTTCCTAACAGTTTCAAGAAGTCTAATCCATTTTGAGCTATACCTTAAACTATTCCAACAGATCACAGTACTACACGATGGCTAACTTTCCTGCAGCAAAATCCATGAGACTGAATTCTGATAAACCTTTTTGACAAGATGGAAGCTGGATACCTCCCTGTAGCCAGTCTCACCAGATTGCACACCAATCCACCAATCCATAGTGGACTTAGTGAAATATATTTCAAACAGAAATATTGCAAGGAGATATTAAGTTAAAAACAAGACAAGACCTGGAATTGGAAGGTTATATATGTCAATGGTTTTCCTATGCTCAGCCAATGAAAAGATTTAAAATTGATGAGAAAAAATATAACTTTGAAAAAGGTATGAATTTGATGCGCAATTTGATGTACAAATGGTGACCATTTTATTACTAAGATTACCGTTTAATGAAAATGGAAACAGAAGGATCCAAGTTAAAGACTGTATGATACGATTGGGAAAAATGGGTATAATGTTGGATCAATGGAATCAATAGATGAAAGAAAAGATTGAAACATATATTGAATTATACTCTTAAAATAATTTTTTATAAAATGATGTTTCAGGGTATTTGACATGAGATAAATTGTCAAAAACATATCATGGAATTTCAAATATATGCTTGATCTCAATATTTTCTGACTTTCTTACATATCTACCAAAGAAAAATTGTACTTTCGGATTGGCTGCATTCCTACAAATATTTTGATTAAGAAGTTTCTAAAGGTTAATGTATAACTGAAACCAGAACTTTTTCTTTGAGGGACAATGGAAAAACAGAATGAAAGATTTTGTGGAAATTTATTTTTATAACATGATAACATTTGATGTAGAAATGATGACAAGACTTTTATATTTACAAAGGTGGAAAGAATTGGAAGAATTGATAGTTAAATTGATGAAACTGGTAGAGATGGCAAAACAGATAATTTGATTAAAGAAAAGATTTTGACTAACTATTTCTGTTTGAAAGCCACTTTTGGACATTTTGCAAGTAACTGAGAGAAATGAAACTTTGATTTTGGGATTTCATGATTAGAATTATATGTGCTTATAGAAACAATGTAAACTATTGTTAATTTTAGAATAAGATTTGCATGTATTTATATCTGTACCAAAGAAAGTTGGAGGCCATTCTTTTTCTTTCTTTTTTCTTTGCATCTGTTGTCAACTCTGAAGCGAACCTGGCTAAGAAGCTATCTTTTCCTGCCTCATAGTTGCCATAATCTTTGAAAGGGGAAAGGGAGGGGGGAAAGTAGATAGACTGAATCAAGGTCATCCCAACAGATGGGAAGTGAAGGAGGAGAGGAGTGATCAAGCAGCCTCCAGCTACTTTCATTGGATAATGTGACCTGTAACACTTGGGGAGGGAAATATTTGTTCTTTTAATTAGGGGAAAATCACAGGAACTTTTAGAGCTGGTTTTCACTAGCTGTGCTGATATGATATAATATGTTCTTTGAGGAATCTACCTGCCTCGGAGTTCTGTATTTGGCGGATGCATTACTCGGAACTCTGACATCTATAGCTTGATTTTTGTTTGATTTTTATTTCTTTTCAACTGTTTGCTTGTTTACTTTTTATTCATGTTTTTGAAATTTAATAAAATTATATTTTTAAAAACTTAAAGGGGAAGACATAATCATAGATAAGAAATTATATCTAATTACTGAGATCAATTATGGTATATCTAGTTACTGAGATCAAGAACATATGAAATCAATAAATAATCATATGTTAACAAAGATACCCTGTATCATTATTCCCAGTGTTAGAAATATAGTTTAAAGAAAGGCCCTGACAATTTCCAAACTTGCCGTCCCTAACTCTCAAATATATATTTCTCAAAAACATTGTAACTAGCTGCATTATAACATTTTGCAAACACAGTTTCCATGTTCTCTGTATAATAGGTTTATTCTCAATTCTACAGATTTCTGTTTAATTGACTCTTAATAAACAATTAAGAGACTTGTGGATAACCCACCAGATAAGTAGATTCCTTGTTTTAGCCTTCTCATTTTATAGCCAAAGAAAAATGTAATGTTCCCTTATAGAGAAGACACTAATTATAATTTGCACACAAAAATATAATTCCCCAGGTAAAGACTCAGAATTTTTTTTCATTCTGAGCTTCATTCTGAGCTTCATTCGAGCTTTCCTTAAAGACAAGAATGCAGTGTAATTAATGAGATTTATTTTGTCTTTCCAATTTCGTGATAGGAAGATTGCTTCGGGAGACTATCATGTTCTAGGTTTTCTGTGTGATCAGCAAGCAAACTCCCTCTCCCAAGTGCAATTACTGTCATTTCTCTCCCTCCCGTAATGCAATTTCTACAAGTTAGGGTCAGTCATTACTCAATACAGATTTAAGAAATAAGAAATCTTTGGCCCTGCAAATGTTACTGAGTTATCATTTTCAGCCCCATAGTCAGCATGTTGTGGTACACTAAGCGTTGTAGACCAGTAACCTGTGGAAAGTCATAGATTAAAGAAATAGAAATGTCTCCACTTCAGTAAGAATAGTAAGTCATATAGTTAGCAATCATATAAACTAATCTGAAAGCTTCTCATTATTATAAGTAGACAGCATAAGAGCATATTTCCTACAGGTAACACAGAGGAAATTATGGAAGATGATAGATCAATTAACCTATAGCAGGGATTTTCTACAGTATGGAAGACCAATTAAAGACAAGGAAACAAGAACAAATGCCAACCACCCACCATCAAAAACTGTTTTGCTTTAATGCTCAAATACTGTTTGGTAAAAGCAAAATGAAGCTTACAATTTGTCTTAAAATAGCATTTACAGATTGCTCCATAATGTATCCTTCAGAATCTTTTTTCATACAAACAGATACTAGGCAGCAGCTTCAAACTTTAAAAAAGATCTGTGGGTTTTCTTCCCATAATCAAAAATTGGTATAATGGAAATAATACAATTAGAACATGAGTTTGTAGTCGAATCATAGCCTATGATTACATCAAAATCTGAATGTCTTAGCACAGGGGTGTCAAACTCAAGGCCCAAGGGTGGGATCTGGCCTATGGGGTGCTTAGATCAGGCTCGCGGGACTGTCCTGGAAACAGCAAAGGACTGGCCTCTGCCAGAAAAAATGGATCCCGGGAGGGTCGCAGCCGAAAACGCAGCTGTTTTCACTGGCAGAGTGCTCAGGTCACCACAGGCACCCCAGACACAAGTGACGTCGAACTGGCCATGTCCATCCAGGCCAGACCCATGCTGGCCCCACAAGGTCAAACACAACCCTGTTGCGGCCCTCAGTGAAATTGAGTTTGACATCCCTGTCTTAGCACTACTGGAGTGTTTATCCACAGTAGCAAAGCCCATTATGAGGCACAGGTCCACTTCTATTCATGTTGATGCTTTAGCATAGCTAGAAATGCTGGTATTTTTACTTCACCCTAGTCGGAGTATTGTTCCACTATGTACAGTAAATCCCCATGCAGATTGAAAGTGTGAGGCTGAAACTGGATATTGCCACGGACAGATTTCTTTAAAGATGGACAATGCAACATTTACCCTAAACTGCACACATGTAGGGACTTTCTCAAAGGTATGATTGCTTCATGTTATCAGACAGATCAAAACTCTATTCAAGACAGTAAAATTAACTAGTTCATTACTGTCCCACAGTTATTCAATATTTTGGATTTCCTTATACACTTTCATTTGATAGGCCATTAATTTCAGTCAACAAAATAAAAAAGGAGGAGAAAAATTATACTTATGAGGAAAAAAGGGTAGCACTTAAATAGTGTTACTTTCCCAGGCTATCAGTCTGTGCAAGAGCATTTCACTGAACCTATCCCCATATATCACAGAGAAAGAGAGAGAGAGAGAGAGAGACAGACAGACAGACAGACAGACAGACAGACAGACAGACAGACAGACAGACAGACAGAGACTATCATTGAATATCCTTCCACTACTAAAGAGTTTGGATTATTTCACAACCTCATCTTTTGTTTATATCTAATTTTTCTAATTATTTGAAGGCATTAATTCCTGTGTTCCATTTTTTATGAAGTAAAAATAAGTGGCTACACCTTTGCTCTGCAGCTAAGGCTGAAGACCCATGCCCTCTTACTGATGCATAAATGCTACATATTTGTAAGTGAATATGCATAGAGGAATTATTACAGATGCCTACAAAGGTGTGCCTATTTGCCTAGAAACATATGTAAAATAATTAAATAGGACTTTAATTTAATTTTGAGCTTGGAATAAGGCAAAAATGAACTTACTTCAAAAGAAAGCAAGAGCAGTTTCCCTTATGCTTCATCATGAATTGATATTAAATTTATCACTTTGCCCCTTAGCTCTTTTTAAAAAAAAATAAAATGCTTTTGTTTTCTATTTTGTCAGGAAATCAATTGTTTTTCCATGCTGAAAATGAAGTCTAGAAGTCTAAAATTATATATTTATTGATAATTTTTATTATTGGCCTTTTATGTTCTAGTTTCAGTCAAGTTATTTATTAAGATGTGATTGGCCAAATAACAGAATTTACAAAGTAGCATCAGACCTGGTTAGCACATGGATCAGAGACTGACAAAAAAAAAATCCTAGCGCTATATGTTAGACCAGGGGTGTAACCAGATCCGGCCTATAGGTACTTAAATCTGGCCTGAGGGCCATCCTGGAATCAGCAAAGGACCACCCCGCAGTGCCTCTACCAGCGAAAATGGGCTCCCAAACTCTGTTTTCAGCTGGGACGGCCTCCTGCAAACCTCTGATAGCGAATGTGGCCTTCCCAAGCTCCATTTTTGCTGGCAGAGGGTTACAGGAGGCCGTCCCAGCTGAAAACAGAGATTGGGAGCTTGTTTTCGCTGGCAGAGCACTCAGGCCATCACAGGCACCCCTGACACGAGTGATGTCAAACTGGCCACGCCCACTCTGGCCATGCCCACCCCGATTCTCCATAACCCTGACGCGGCCCTCAGTGAAACCGAGTTTGACATCCCTGTGTTAGACTGTGAAGTAATAAAAAAATATGGAAGAAGGTAGTTCAGTACTACTACTGTACTGGTGTGCATGAAGTAACTAGCAGTCAAATCTAATTCAAAGGAAGCTTTACCTATAATGTATTAAGAAATATAACTGCAACTTTCACTTTGGCATATTATTTTCATCATTTATAAAAAAAAAAGGTTTCAAGCACCATTCCAAAATAAAAATGCAAACAAACTATGATGTTATAGCATTCCATCCTTCAGGTTTTCCTCATAACAAGAAATTTGGGAAATAGGTTGAACTGAGAAAGAGTGATTGGCCCAAAGCCATACAATTAGTCTCCATGGTTGAGAATGGACTTCAACTTGAGGGTTATCCATTTCAATGTTTTTCCTAGTTACCCTGATCAAATATAAGCTTCTATTGGGATAAAAATCCCCAACACTGCTTTTTTTTACATGAAGCAAATCCCAATTCAAAAAGCATTAGACTTCCAATACCACTTAAAACATTCACTCTCCACCCTCAAAAAAGGTTTATATCCAACCCTGACCCAATGGAACAAAGTAAACAGTTCTGAAACATCTTTATTGCACTATTTTTAAACAAGCATATGAAAACTCCCAGGGCGGGGCAGGGGGATCAATAGAAGCTTCTTTAAAGTTAAAAATCAATATGACATTCAAACGTTCTCATTAAAACAAGAGAAAAGCCCCCACAGTATTCTGCTCCATCTGGAAGAGCAATGAAAGGGACAGCAAAGTCAACCTTTCAGTTCATTCTTTTGACTTGCAGAGACAAATTAAATTTTTGCAAAAGCAACATAACACATTTGAGAGCATTTTGCAGAGCAAAAACCTGACTGTTGACTTTATTTGTGGCGGTCACGTTGATGATCAAAGGAACCAATATCAGAGCATCTTTTTTATGCAAACAGGTACTTTCTATATGACTGGTTGCTTCAGAGAATCCTCTTTATGCTTTGAATAAAAGCATACATTGCTTCTTTCTGTTTTCACCTTCAGTTTAAAAACTGCTGAGAGTAGCACATGCACATGCACACATACAAACAAATGTCTTGGTCTTGATTTCAAATGTGTTTTTTTTTCAATGTTGAATATTTTCAATGTACTCCTAGAATGTAGGAAGAGTAACAGCAAATATTAACTGATATTATTAATATGTATATTATCAATAATTAATAGTTAATATTAATAATGTATATTATTATATATTATTATTGATAATAATAATTAATAATTATAAATATTAACTGACATCGAACACTAAACTTCCATCGTTATGAATAATACAGGCCTACATATCAGATCAGTGAGGATATGGACAAAGGTATATTGACATGACATAAACAATTATATTTATGCGGAGATATATCATTATTTGACGACAGACAGATAGACAGACAAATTTAGAAGAGCCATCTTTCCAATGGGTGGATGCCTTCAAAAGAATTAGATTACAATTCCCATCACTACATCATGGCTGGAGAGAGTGGAAATTATATTCCATCCTATCCTAAGGACAGTCTTCTGAGGATCCAAGCCTTGGCAACTGTTGGTTTGTATGATAAATCATAATCAACAATGATGATCTACTTTGCAATGCCAGAAAAAGAGGGATAGAGGAAGAAGTTAACAACCAGAGATGGTAATTACAAGGATCTGATGTAAGACACCAACAAATCTAATGTATTATGCATTCACACTATATCCAATTTAAATATGCTGTTTTCTATATTAAGGTAATATGAGCTAAGCAAGTGAAGAAAGCCTATTCCTAGAATGTATTCTCCATGACACATCTTATCAGCGGAGAATGCACTCTGGGATAAAACTTGTCTCTTAGATTTGAAATGAAAATGAGCATGTGTTGTGTTACTCAAAGATGGTTTGCTTTCAAGAAAGCCCAAATCAGTAAGACACCCTTTTTAGAAATCCACAAACATTTTATTCTTCTTCTACATTGGATTTTGCCATGCTATATCATAGCACAAGCATACCAACCTAACAGCATCACATTTGTTGAATCCACAACTTGATTTTTAATACCTCTCTGTGTTCAACTGAGAAGATGGTTAGTGGTGGCAGATTTTGCTGGAATCAGAAAAATAAGTGAGCCAAGATCAGGGCCTCAATTCTCTTTCTAGCGTCAAAGGGAAAATAAATCCCCAAAACTTGACATCTTATTAAGGAAATTTGTTTTTATTTATTTTGGGACCGAGATGCTACATTTCAATATAAGCTTTCCCACTGTGATACACAACAACATTGGTATTCTTTATTGAAACCACAGTGCTTCAGTGATTTTCTGGGAGATGGGGTGGCAAGGAAATATAGGATAGTTCTCCAAAAAGATTATACTTGAAATGTAAAAGTAACCTGGCAATTGCCTCATTATTTATCTTCATGTGATAGGATATAAACATAAAAATGTTTAGTCCTAACACTTGACTTTCTTGTGCTCTTAGAACAATAGGAAAAACATTGTTTCTCTGCAATTCTCTTATAATACAGACAGCAATGCCAGGACCTAAATATTCCATATTTAGGTATTTTGTGCACTTTTACAGGGATGGGATGGGATGGAAGGTGACTTCAAATCACTCATGAAACATTTGATGTAATAATGTCCAATTAAGGTCCCTGTTAAAATTTGGTCCTTATTAATACAAATGGTATTCCTGATCATTTTCCTCATGAAATTATTACCTATGTTAATGGCTGTGTTCATTAAGGAAATGTTTATTTTAAAAAATCACATCTGAGAGTTTCTTTTTCTTTTCTGAAGTATGATGTTTCAAAATCATTTACTCTCTAAATCTAACTAAAACTTGACAAACAATCTGAAAGAAGCATGACTGTTCCACCCAGTGGCAGAAATCAGCAAATCAGTTATAAGAAGATTATCAGAGAGATGGTACTTAAATCCATGCTTGCCCATACACACAGACCAATGTCCACACACAAAGAAACAAGTATGAGTAATCAGGACATCTCTCCCTTTCTAGAATTGTATAAGAAAAAAAATGGAACATAAGTAAAAAAACAATGGTTATATTGAAAGAAAAAGCAGAAAAACCAAAACAGAACTGGGGGGATCATCTTTATGAAATAATGTTAGAAATAAAATATGTCAAGTGTTTTCTTTTATTCACCTTTTAAATCAGTTAACATGTATGAACATCAAATCTACATTCATCTCATTAAATATCTACAAAGAAACAAGTTTGACTGACATCAAAGAAGTTATTTTCCTGGTGTTTTGTGAGTGTGCAGTTTTAGATGCAGAACCTGAAAAATTATCTCTAGTAAATCATATACTTTACAGAAGACATGCAAGCCTATGAAAATGAAAAACTATGAAATAATGACAAGGTTACAGGAACTGTAGAGGAGGAGGAAAGAGTTAGAAAATAACTCAGCAAATTTGATCTATTAGAATTTCTAACAGTTCTGATCTTCTCATTGGATCTTCAGCATTTCATCTTGTATGAAGAATTTTCAGGGGTACAGTGGAGTAAGAAATCAATTGGATTGGAAAAGTATCCATACCCACATACACAGTAATATGGACACCCAAACATGTGTGAAAGTGATACACTTTACAGTGATTTTAATGGAGTCAGTTGCATAATCAACCTATTGAATAAGTTTAGTAGAAGTTTATAAGAAAAGTTCCCTTTTGTATCTTCTTTTAAAAACCAAAACCAAAATTGCTTCCCTCTTTTTAGGATGATCATTTTCCTCCTTGAGAGCCTGTTTTTCACATTGGAAAGACCTTTGCCACTTGTTTTGTCAAAATAACCTACTCTCATTTCTTTGGAAAAAGCTTGCTCCCCATTATTCTCCTGCCTCCTTTAAGGGATTGATTGATTTGCATGGAGACAGAATTACTCCCAGATCCCCTCTTCCTGTTCTCTATTCTCTCTCTCTCTTTTGCCCTAATTAGCAATTCCTTTTCTATATGGATGTTCATGCACACTCACGCACCCACTCACACAGAACACAAGCACAGAGTGTGTGTGAAAGATAGAGGCAGATGGCTCTTAAACTGTTTTGTATGCCTGGGCCATCCTGTTGGCAAATAATACGTAACGTCTATTTAAGATCAGCAATAGCATTGGGACCACAGTGATCTACACTACGCTCCCAAATGAGGCAGCACAATGAAACACTACAATGGGAGGGCAAAGAATGGGCAGGATGAATGAAGAAGGTAGCCTGGAAACAGAGTTATTTCCCAGCCGCCTATAAAGAAATGGGTCATCAGCACAAAGGCAGGATCCTCGTATACTTTAAAATGAGCATGTAGCCATCCTGGAAAAAATATGTTCTTTGTAATTCTTAAACCTACCTGTAAGCTGCGGATTAGGAACAGATCCATGTAAGCAATTTAATGTTATATATTTAGGTACGAATACAATAAAAAGTCAGTACATAGCCTCCTCATTTAGCCCTAAATTTTACTTACTGGTAAATCAAGATTTTTTTCATAACTGCTTATATCTCTGTATTCAAGTGGTTTCTATAATACCTGCCATTTGAGATAATAAAAAAATATCCTACAGCATTCCTAAATGATGGAATCTTTACCATCATTCCACCATTTATCATCACAGAGAAAAAAATGTGCCATGGATGAAGAACATTTAAGACAATGGAACTTGCCCAATTAGCTTTTCATTTGTCCTCTTTTGCCAAAATTATAACTTGTTTCTATAGCCAGATGCAGTAAAAAAAAATGGTCAAATCAAGAGATCATGAATAAAAAATCATGAAATCCTCCTTCAACTTAGTTAAAACTAGATTGAAATGATGATCTGGAAAAGTCCTTGCCACCTTTACTCTTATTCCTTATTCCATTTAGTTATCAACAAATAATCATTAAATTCTGTCAAAATAATTTCAAGGTATTATATTATTCTAAAGTACAGCAAATGCCTTCATGATAGGAAAAATAAATAAACGGAAGGATGCAGACTAGACAGTGATTAGGACAATCAGTAACCAGTAACCAGAAGAACTGTCTTAGAACCGTGCCTCCAAACTTTTGGGCACCAGGGACCAGTTCCGTGGAGAGAGGTTTTTCCATGGACGGGGGTGGGGGGGCAGGCATGCTGTGTTGCCTGCACCTTGTAGATGGGGCTTCGCTTGTTTGCTTGGTCCAGTTTCTAGCATTCTGCATCCCAATGCCAGTCCATGGACTGGGGATTTAGAACCCCTGCCTTAGAAGAAAAATAGATAACTCTGAGACAGTAGAACATTAAACACTATGTTCTACCTCCATATCCTAGGCAGAGATATCAATATGTGTTGTTTTTTTTCATTCATTTAGTTCAACAATATTCCAAAATAACAAAAATATCTTCTTTGGTCAGTTTATGTTCACATGTCCATTTATAATAATGGTTTAATTCATAGGTTTTCTTAAGATTATGTTAACTCCAGGCCTCATTGGAGGTGACTTGTGGCTGGATCTATGTGGTGATAAATTCATTCTTGAGGAAAGAGAATGTTTTCTAATTCTGTGCTATTTTTTCTCCTCAAGGAGCCATCTTTGAATCCATAGGACCTTGACAATTTTTACCAGTTTCCATCTCAGCAGCTTTTACTATCACTGATCAGAGCATCCTTATGAACCACTTATGAGATTTGGGAGTCAGATTTAGTGGTTTTGCTATCTCCGTAGTTAATTAACCCTGGGTGTTAACAGGAGGGGTAAAGTCCATTCCCAAGCTCCTTGTTTGTTGGGTGTCTACCTCTCTTTCCTCTCCTTAAGTGGTATTATATATAATACCACTGGATGAGATCATCTATCAATATGGATCACACTCAAAACTCAAAACGCACTCAAAAAACTCAAAACACACTCAAAAAAATCAATGTGTAAACACACTCAAAACTGTAGAAATGGTGGTGGACTTTAGGAGAAACCCTCCCATACTACCACCTCTTACAATACTA
>JANHFM010000089.1:0-18846 GCA_032468115.1 Grayia smithii | reverse complement strand
GTGAGAGAGAGTGAGTGAGTGTGTCTGAGGGGGGGGGGTTTAAAAGCATCTTGTATTTTTTTTCTACGTAAGTACTCATATAATCTTTTTATTCACTCTCTTCTTCCAAAAACTAGACAATTTCTCCATCCTGGTTCTTTATATATATGTTTAATCCAAATAATCCCATATCCTAGCTCCTAATTCCTCTGATAACTAAGAATTATAGAAGTTGAGATACAACAACTGATAAGACACCAGGTTGAAAAAAATCTGTTACAGTTACTGATTTTAGAATAAGTAAAAACTTTGGTCTACAAAGTTTGAATTCTGCTTTTTTAACGAAAACCTACATAGCCATGATGAAATTATGGATGTTTTCAATTTAGTCAGAAAGAAAAAGAAAATAAAAGAAAAAGAAAATGCCTACTACAATACTTTAGAATGTTAATAATACATTCAGCACACACAAATGTTATGATTTCATATTCTCAGGATCCACAGTGACACAAATTGGAACAAGCAATTTGTTTAAAGGAAAAAGGAGTTTGATCACTAAGCATATCATGTTAAATTATCAATTGGTTTTTTTTCCAGTGTAGCTTTTAAAATATTGAAAGTAATCAATTATTGTTCTATTTGCTAAACTTTTTCTGTAGTGCAGGCAGTCCTGAAGCTAATATAAAAAGGATGGAAGGGAATCCTTCTTCTTCAATAATATCACAATATGAGGAACTTATTCAAAGGAGAAAAGGAAAGTATTTTGGCTTTTTAGATTTTGTTCTCAAAGGGTTGTTATTAAAGTGATTTTCCTACCCCCAGCCTGAATTAAAGGAAATAAATTTTCACAGATGCATGGTTTATACCATCAATTCATCTATTAAGCATCTTGTTTGTCAAACTATTCAAGGTGAGATCCATCAGGTCTAGCTGCTGAATCTTATCACACCCCTGCCAACAGGATAAGGATTCATGACCCAACCTGTGAGTCCTTCTGATTTATTTCTAAGACCTGACAAAATGAACCAATAAGATAAATTCATGAAAACAAGGCCAGCAAGCCAATATCAGTACATTTAAAGGGTATTCTGCTTTTCTTTACACATCTTAGTTTTGGCTTTCTAAGAACACCGTATCGGTGAAATCTTTTTGTTGCTGTTGTTATTTTATCCTAAATGTTTAATATGGTCACTTGGGATTTGGCCACAAAACTATCATGGACACACATACACACACACACTGTTGGGAAAATGATGGCTTTTCCCTGCAGTCATATCACATGCCATCTGAAGGCAGAATACAAAAACAAACTGTGGGATCAAACCAAAGATGTTGTACCTCAAAACTACAGCACCAATAAAGAATGAACTGATTCAGTCAATGGTATTCAATAGTTAGTTTTACATTTTCATTCAGTTTACCTTTTATTTCCTACAGTCCCCACAGTTTTGTAGCCTCAAAACTGATAGAAAGTTACAAAGACCTCAACACTGCACAAAACTTTGTGACATTTTCATGGTTTCAATATTATTATTGCCTTCCAATCAATTTCATGGGGAAGTTGTTTTGGTCCAACATGTGTCAATCACAAGGAGCCAGAATAACACCATGAGCTGATCAGTGTTATTTCTTTATTGTTGTCTAGCTATTTACAAGAATATTGCCAGATTTACTATATTCTCTTGGGAATTGTCACATATAGGCTTTAGGAATTCTTGGGGAAGGTATGTGTGTGTGTGTGTGTGTGTGTGTGTGTGCGTGCTGGTGTATGTCCCTTCCTTTCCTGCAAGGACTCCAAGTTTGCCAGTCTTTTCACTCCTCCCTCATTCGAACTGGAAATTCCACCACAACATGGCTCTTTCCCATTTCTTGTTTTGTTTATTAGCAAAGTTACTATATCTAATTTACAACAGGATCAACAGGAGCAGGATAAAATTAAAATTATTTTGATGAATTTATACACTGTTTATCTTTTGGACCCTATAAATAAGCTTTGAAGTTGTATGCTTGAAAAAGAATGTAAAAGGCTTACAAAAATGTATTTCTATCACATCGATAGACTAGACCTTTGGGGTTTTTAACCTTTTGACCTTTTTAACATTCAAAATATCTTTTATTATAGCGGGTCAGATTAAAGTAGTGACTACAGGCAAGCAAACCAACAAGGGAAGGAGAAGGCACTTGATAAATGGCATGTATCTCATATGAAACTATATGAAAAGTAGTAAATCTCCATTGGAATAATTTCACTTTGTCATTCCTCTATTTTAAAAGAAAGAGGGGGAAAAAAACCTTTTACCAATTCATGGTAAAACAGCAATTGCACCAAGGGGTACCTGCAGAAATGCACCAAGGGGTACCTGCATGGCTGTGAGTGGTCTTCCAAGACCATGTGGTCATTGACATAGGATAAATGTGGACAGATGGAACAAAAGGCCAGGATGCGCGGGAGGAGCACCCTTCTGTCAGTTTTAACACCCTTAGCCTTCTTTGAGAAACACAAATGAATCCTTTAAGAGGATTATGCTTTCATGCCTTGCCTTGTTCCCTCTGGGGACTGGGGAGGGGGGT
Organism: Grayia smithii; assembly: GCA_032468115.1. Taxonomy (NCBI): domain Eukaryota; kingdom Metazoa; phylum Chordata; class Lepidosauria; order Squamata; family Grayiidae; genus Grayia; species Grayia smithii. The sequence goes on along the minus strand of JANHFM010000089.1, from coordinate 16,296 downwards.
GGCGGTTGGAAATTTGTATGTGAGAGAGACTCATACTTGTTTAGCTCAATGATTGTGTTAATTAAATATACAGGATGATGTCTTTTCTTTTTTAGGAAATATAAATTGCTGCTTTTCTGTTAGTTTAAAGCTTTGATTCACAAGTTTGTTCAAATCTTTCTCTAATCGTTTATAAGCAAAAGGAATCTCTGTCATTAGTTTTATGTGAAAACAGAAAAGATTTTAACACCTCCTGCTATGTCTTTTTCTTCTTTGTCTACAAAGGACACACCCTCTATTTAACTCTGTAGAGTGCATAGAGACCTCTAGCGTCCGAATAACATACTGCAAATATGTTTTATAAACATGCACCCACAAGCCTGTACATACACAACACCCTATTGTGACATTAAATTGCAATTATTTCTCAACCATGACTTATGGAGATTTAGCCTAAAAACTCTGTTGCTCATTAAGGAGAAAATCATTCTTTTAATGAAAATTCTGTTACTGGCCACCGTCCATTTATCAAAGTTCAGATTAAACCTTCAAAATACTAATACCATTTAGACACTTTACATTACAGTTATTAAGCCATTGTTTCTGAGATACCTACAACAGCCAAAGATAAGCTGTAAAACAGATATCTTACATGGATCTTTTTTTGCAGGGTGTCATTGTTTTTGACTTCATAATAGTTCATAAAAGTAATAAAAGATTGCATGTCAGGTTTTAAATGGTAAAATAGGAAATCTGATGAATACGAACACTACATTTTGAAAAAGAGGGGGAGAGAACATAATCACCTCTTTGGAAGTTTAATTTTTATTTATTACTAAACTCATCATGAAAGCCATACCAAAGCTGTCTGGCTGTCACTACATCGGATGCACCAAAATTCGCTTTGCTTTGGACTGAAGTCACTAAACTCTTTCAACTCACTGTTATTTCAAAGAGACAATGTGTAAGTAAAGCCATGAGGCATAAAGAAAAATTTGAGCAATCTTAATATAAATTCAGAAAGCAGTGACAGAAGAGAATAAATCATATAATTTCCATATTTATACATCCAGCTCCCTCTGAGGATTCCAGCAGGCAGTATCAAATTGACAGCACGCATGGCAAGGCCCAAAATAAGAGAGAGGAAAGTTCCAATTAAGAGAAAGAATCAAGAGTGTTGTTCCCAGAGTTCCATTTAAATCAGAACCCATCAAAGCTTGTTCTGATTCCTGCAGCTTTGCTCAAGAAATAATGAGAAAGATGAAAGAGGGCCAGCCAGCCAAAGCAATCCCACACAATCCTTTGAAGCCAGGAAATCACAAACCTTACTTTGGAGAGTTTGTGTTTATGTAGCAGCTGTTGTTTGGCCTTCTTTGAAAGAATGATCTGGGGTTTGATTTTTTTTTTAATGCCCTTCGTCCCTGTACTTTACTGTCAATAAATCGTCAGACCTTAGGAAAACCAGGATATCAAAGAAATTGGATTATGACCAGGGAGACCCAGATTTAAGTCCAATCTTAAATGGAAACTGCCTGGCTGACTTTGAACCAGTCACTCTGTCTCAGATCAACCTACTTTATAAATCAGGTGTCTCAAACCTTGGCAACTTTATAACTTGTGGACTTCAACTCCCAGAATTTCTCACCAGCATATGCTGGCTGAGGAATTCTGGGAGTTGAAGTCCACAAGTCATAAAGTTGCCAAGGTTTGAGACTTCTGTTATAGATGACATTTTCCCATCTTAAGAAAGTGACATATAAAATGGACTTCCAGGGAAGAAATGGATAACTGAAGGTAGTTCAAATGAAGACAGTTTTGCAATGATCATGGCAAAATGAATAGTCAGCAAGTGAATTGGCTCTTCTTAATTCCTCTCCTTACAAAGAGACCAAAAACAGTGGTCTCTAGTAAGTTTAAAGCTTTGGGAGGTGAAGGTATAATATTTCTTTGCAATTGTTGTCAGTCCCTTCAACGAGGACACTGATGTCTTAATATGTAAAAGAAATATAGAAATAAACTAAGAGCAACTTGGATAATTTTTCTAAATTGGATTTACAAAAGAGCCTTGTTAAAGCTTAAAAACTTTTGTCAGAAGGAACAAAGAAAAAATGAAAATCAAATTTTGGAGCATTATTTGAAGGCACCAAGATTGTTAAAAATAAAAGAAGGATATAAAGTTGATTTATATGATCATGGTTAAAATAGATATGTTATCATCTCTGGTAATACTTAATAGACTTGTTGATCAGTACTGAAAATTCATAAACAACTGAAGGGCATCAGATTGGGAGAGTGTCATGTTAGCTTTTCAACTGCTAATTATGAGAGAATGGGAAATGGGATCCGTTTCATTGTTTGAACAAAAGAGATTGAGCATTCTGAAGATGGAATGAAACACACTGGACAATGGATAGTCACTTGTCTGAAATGGTATAGGATCTCCTGCTTGAGCAGGGTACTGGACTAGAAGACCTCCAAGATTCCTTTCATCTCTATTCTTATTCTTATTCTGAATTTACAATTCCCAGCAATGGATGACGATCAAAATTCTGGCAGGATCAGAAAGGGAAACTGATAGACAAAGCTTTGCTTATGTAACTCACTAGGCCAGGGTATGTCTCATTAACATTACACTCCTCAGTGTATTACTCATTTCCCATTGCATTAATGTTTCAGGTAGCAGAACTAATATCTGATATTGTTAGCTTAATCTATGGTTGGTTCATATATTTTTGGAAGAGGATCTAACATTTTCGACCTTATCCATGTTTATGAAGACATCTTTCTGCATTGGAGCTGTAGCTCAAATGTGAATACTTAACTCTTCTGTCAATTTATTTTATTTCTATTTTTTTGAATGCCATTATATGCTAGCTCCTTGCTTTCTTACAGTTTCCAAATCTGTAATAGCAAAATGTTCACAATGCTACAGAATAAAATAGATTAGTAAGGCAAGAAATAGCACTGGAGCTAAGTAGAGAAAAGACTGGGGCCTGTAGATCAGAAGACTAGCCATGGGATAGGTAGGAATTTTATTATCTGATTGTTTAGTTTTTAAATAAGAAATGTATCAAAAGTCTCACACTAAGCTTACCTGTTTTCTGATATGTCACTCATCTTTAACAGGCAGGATATATCATTTGATGAAGTAGCAATTGAAGTATTTTTAAGTAAGATCTACAGAATTTGGCCACCTGCACAGATAAGATTTTAGTTTTAGATGAAACCAGATATTTTTTTCATGAATAGAGTAGGGAGGAAGTCAAGATGAAAGCTAATCCTCCGTTGAGTAAGCCAGCTCAAGAAACAGCCATGACAGGGGTTCTTGGAATGTTCTTTATCATAAGAAGTACAATAAAAGCATGCCCAAAATCTGTTTGCTCCAGCTAAGGATTACAAAGTTCTGAGTCTCTGTCTTAGTTTCTGTTTTCCCAGGACTGACCAACTATTTCTCCTCATCATCCTTCTGATTACCTGATATAAATTCTTCCACAGTGCATAAACATGAGACAAAGCCAAGACAATGGTATCCATCCTTTGATGGGGGATATAGTTTGCTCATAATTTATGGTAATATTTAACCCTCATGAGAATACCCTTAAATACTCTTAAAAATGCATCCAGCCTGAAATCTTGGACACAATGTTGCCTAGATATACTGCTTGAATAGTTTTTTTTATTTTGTTTTTCTTTTTATTCATTAATTTAATTTATACCCCACTTGCTTTTTAAAAAATGCTACTTGAATATATCTATTGACCTTAAAATGCTTATACTTACATATGGTTATATTGAATATTTTTAAAAAAATAAATAATGGATCTAGTTAGCTTGGGCTGACTTTATTAATAATAATATTATTAAACATTACAATTAAAAATTTTAAAAGTAATGCAAACTAAAAACAAAAAAGAAATGTGGAAAAAATAGGGAAAAAAATATGAATACAGTAAATAAAAAAATGACTTCCTCCTTTATCACAAGTATAAACAATTTTAGTGACGTATCACCTTCCCTACAAATAAAACAAATGATATATCCCATTTCCTATCTATCAACAAATCTTTATAGCCTCATCTTCCCACAATGCTTTTCCAGCACATCAGTTTGGCTGTGCTGATTAGGTGATTATGAGAGTAATCATGCAACATGGTTGAAAAATGCCACGTAATGTGATTTTTATTAGTTTTTAGTTTTTCCACAGGAAATGCATCTAGAAATCTTAAATAAATTATAGTCCCACATAGCTTTTTTTGTTTGTTTGTTTCTCTGCAAATTTGTTTCCAGCAATTTTGCTGGAATTGCTGCAGCATCAGGTGGGCATTTTATCATGTTATAAGAACAAACATAGAAAATGTAAGTCAAAATGATCAAAATGAGAAAGTAATATAGAATCCTTTCATGGATAGCTGAAGAATATTTCATAATTAATTTTTGTAGTATTCACAAAAAGTGAAATTTTACATCCCAGAACATTTTGTTTAAAAAATACAATATGGAGAAAGTGCTCAATTATTGTAGTCTTCTACAGGACGTGTACTCACATGGGAAGACTTTAGTTTTCATGCAAGGTATGAGAAGATTATAATAGTTCCCTTTCAAATAAACATTTGTTTAACACCAAGGCGTAAAGATATTTCAGAATCTATTCCAGATACACAAAACCTGAACAATATTTTAGAATGTAGGATCTGAATGTCTCTGTTTTATTATACAAAACAATTTCGATAGTTTAATTACAGTGATGAGATATACTGTAAGCTATGTTACATAGTTGATATATATGTATATATATATGACTAGCACAGATATTACGCAAGATTATCCCATGGAAAACAGTGCAATCTTTTTCAAGAAATAATGTTTATGTTTCTACCTAGGTAATTGTAGTATCAAAACAAAAGCACAGACAGCTCTTATTGAAGACTTTCTAGTGAAATGGACTTTAGTTGACACTGAGTATTCATTTTGTATCTACAGAAACTCACTAAATTCCATATTTTTAAAGTAAACTCAAACAACAAAAACATTGATCAGAATTTTAATTCTCATCAGTTGATTTGGCATGGTCAATCACAAAGGGTTATAGAAGTTGTAGCCTGATGGGTAGCACTGGCTATTCCATTGCTGTGTAGAAACTTTTTGTAGACGCATAAAATGCTTCTATTCCATTTTCTCTTCTATCATCTTTTCTTCTCACATTATTCATATTTAATCTTTCTATGTTGTAATTTGGTTTCAATTTATTTCAGCACCTGCTCATGAAGCCACTAGATGGTGGGTACGATAATGGCCATCAATTACATTTTAATGCCTTTTTATGACTGTGATACATTTACAGTGATATATGAAGAACCATCACCTGTTATTTTATTGTTTTTATTTCAGTGCACAGTAACTTGCAAGAGACCACATCACTCGTCTGATTAAATCCAATAAACAGTTAGAGGCTCTGTAGTATGAATAGCTTTTTTTTCTGTTCAGTCATAGATCAACTGCAGATTGATATGCCTTCTAGATATGTTAGAATAAATCTTTGGCATTTTCAGCTAGCATTGCAAATCCAGTTTAAGGGAACTGTATCTTAATACATTTCAAAGCTGGAGAAGGATAATGTGTAAATTGAAAACCAGTTTCTGCAGATTAATTTATAGAGCTGTGCAGAACTTCAGAAATAATTTGCAAAAGTTTTCTGGAGTGCACAGGACAGAAATTGTAGCATCTGTCTACAACTCTTTAAAATTGCAGACTTTAAACCCATATCTTTTCTCAAGGTTGCTTGCTGCCTTTTGTAGCTGCCATATGATCTGGGAAATAGTGTGGCTGTTTTAAAGAGTTGCATAAGATTCACAAACCACATACTCTGAAGTACTATTTTGGTACCAAATTCAAAGCACTGCATATCTGTATTATTTTTCTTACATTGTTTTCAGATGAAAAACAAAGCACAAACAGCTAAGCATTCTTTAGAAAATATATTTAAAAGCCAAGTAATATTCTTTTCTATTATTAGATTTTGTTGGCAAGAAGTTATCTGGAAGATAATTTTAAAGTGTGAATGAGAATATAAGGTCAAATAACTTTTTTACAGCGTGTTGCACTGTTGCATATACGGTAGCATAACTTTTGCAACTTGAAGAATTTAATAAACATTAATAGGCCTTTCTCTCAGCTTTTCATACACAAATACTGCATATCTTATGAAAAATGAGTATTCAAACCAGTTTGTTTGTTTTTTTAAAAAAACCAGTTTGTGTTGGGCACCTAACCACTCACTGATTGCTATTTAATATACTCATCCATTTATAGACATGACTTATAGCACAGCTCTCCCTTCACAACAAACCATTCCCAATATGTGGTTTCACACCTACAAAATCTAACTGAATCATGCTGATCGCCATACTCCACCCACAAGTACAGCTTATGTTTGATCATGTTGATGCCTTCATTCCCAAATCATCAAAGGAGAAAACATAAAGGGCATGGATTTCCGTTTCAGCTTATCTTTCTAATGTCCCCATCTCTGACAATACTTTGGCTTAGAGGAATGAAATCTCTGTCTCCACTCACACAAAAGGGAAAAATCCAGATCAATTACAACAGTTAAGATAGCCTCATTAGTTTAGGTTTAATTAAAGTACATCCTCTCTATATTGAGGGGTTCATAGCCAAGCTAATATTTGGGCTTCAGATTTAGAGAAAGGGAAAGATCTTTTTTACTCTCTCTTTACTGAGTAGGAAAGGAAAACAGCTATTTACAGAGTGGCCAGCATGAAGCAAGCTGTCGGGTTAATTCCTGACACAATTCTCTTCACATGTCATGATAATGCCACTGGATCAGATATTTGTCCCCTATTTATGCTAACATAGGCTACATGCTATCATTTGCCTTTTGTAAGTATTGGTAATCACAAACTGGACCCCCCTTTACTAACCAGACATTTTTACAAGGTTGTATAAGAGAAAATTATTAGCTGGCAAGGGAGGCAGCAGAGCTAGACTATTAATCATTCACAGCTACATTTTAATTCATCCAACCACACAGAAGTTGTTCATTTTATCTAAGTCTCCTCCCCCCCCCCAATTTAATGCATTGCACTGCAGTTGCTATGAGTCCAAGGCAGCATGACCATGGATGGTGGGAGTCATTGTCCTATTAATCTCAGACAGGAACACTGGGAACATGAAGGGAAAGACTGCTATAGATAATCACTGCACAATCTTCAGGATTGGTATAAAATATGACTAGATAGTTCTATTCTGAGCTGAAGCATCATCTTCAGCACCTGGAGGATAAAAAAAGAAAGCAAAATATATGCTGAAGGGCTTCTACCTATATTGGGCTGACTGAAATTCATCAATAAAAGAAAAAGACGGAAAGGCAGAATGTTCTGGCACTCAGATCACTTTCCCTAAGAAAATATGACTAACACTAAAATTGCAATTATTTTGGCAACAGCTCATAACAATTGTGTTTACCCAGGCACTTTAATTTTCCATTTTTCTCAGTTAAATCTTTCATTGTTCTATTTTTAAATTGTATTTTTATACTAACTAGTTATCTACAAGGACAATTTGTTAAAACAACTAACTTCAAGGAAGTGACTGCCACTGATCAACATATACTGTACCTATTGTGCCCTAGCATTATGTCCCTTTTTGCAATCTTACTGTAAGAGAAGCAGACATTGAGAAGACTCATTTCAGATCTACAGTTATCACAAATAAAGAAAGATATGTCAATTTGCAATATCTTAAGTAACCACATGATGTGGGCCTTCACAACATAGAGCTAATAGTGTTCTACTGTTCTTCTTTGACTATTCCATCAGTCAAAGAATGTTGACTGGCGGGTTGTAGGAGGAGGATCTTCTCTTCTGCTGCCCCTGCATTGTGGAACATCTTGCCCTCTGAGGTGAGAAAAGCCCCCAATAGGTTGGCCTTCTACAAAGGGGTCAAAACTTGGCTGAGTGGCCTTGCATGAGGGACATAGAGGCCCACACAACTGTGTGGCTGGCTAGTCCCATGAGACCATCCCCGCATGCATTAACAACAGCTAACTCTCCATCTTGAAATGTTTCACCCCTGGAAATTTTATAATGTTATTTTTATAATTTTAAAACTTTTCAATCTTAAATTAGTTTTGATTTTAATATCTTTAGTTGACAAGGCAACTATCAGACAACAGCAAATCATCATCTTACCTTTACAGGCCACATTGTTCTCAGGCTCATATCCAGCCTTGCATGTACAGCGGCCAATGGGAACCATCCATTCCCCATCACCATTGCAGTACAATTTAATGGGCACATCCACCTCCTCGGCATTGGGAATGCACGTACCTCGTGCAATTACTAAGGAAGTACTTTCTGCTCCTGTCATGGTCTCTGGGAAGATGGCAAAATTTTGCACCACACTTGGGCATTTCTTAAAGAAGACCCTTACAGACAGCAAAGACATGCATGCCCCATAATCCTGAAAGGCAAGGTAAAAGCCATTCCGATTGAGGGGCCCAAAGCTCCTCACCTCTGTGTTCACCTTCATTAACCTGCCACCAAAGTCCACCTGAGAGAAGCTCTCATCTGCAGCAATAGTGTCCACCTTGAGGTAGGGGGCTTCTGTCCAGAAAGCTGACTTCTTGGTGGCAATAACAGAGTCTGTTTCATAGTAATATAGGTTGAAAGTTTCCTTACAGGAACCAGGAACATTGGGAAGGCTGCTACAGTCCCGTACAGTGAAGCGCATTTCTGTATAAATACGATGTGCACCATGTCGATTTATGAAGGTGGTAAGTAACCAATTGTTCTGGTTGGGTTCAAAGACGTTGCAAACTTGGTAAGTACGTATTGTGTTGAGGTTCTCATCGTAGCCACTGACTTCCTCCCACTGTATGAAACAAATAAGAAAGGGGGAAATCAGGCAATTAAACAGGATGAAAAGAAGAAAACACAGGGATGGCACTTTAACTTGGAGAATTATTACTTACAACAAGATAGCTGGGATGTACAGCCTTAGAGGAGTGTTAAAGCTTTATAATCAGTAGGACATATGTGTGCAATGTTGCTGATGTTAGGGCCTATTCCAGAGCTTATGAACTTGGAATCAGCTGACAAAAATTAAAACAAGTAAACTAAGATTATCCCTAGCTAACAGAAAGAAAAATTTTATGTGTGCATGAATATATGCATAAAGACAGAGAAAGCCACAGTGGCCCACAAAACGAATACACTTTTAGTATTTATTGTTAAAGCTGATGTAACTCACATACATCTCTGACAGTTATTTTGACAAAATTAATACAATTCAGCTAGTTTTTGTTGCTCTGGTAAGCTGACCTTTTTTAACCCCCTAATTGACAGAACCGCTTTAAGCTTGGTAGTTTCCTAAGAATACTTACCTTGAAAAGAACTGGCAACTTCAGTGTGTTTTTTTTTTTAAAAAGGGTTGGAACTGAATTCAATATGATTAATAAGATGATTTAAAGCATTTTTTTTAAATCAGTTTTTTTTATTTATTTGCTCCTTTGGATAAAAAGAAAGAATCTTAAAGTTGTAGTGAGATATCACCCAGAAATTGTATTTCTAAACCAGAAAAAAAATACACACTAAATTTATTTATTATAGATCTTTATACTTGAGCTTCATGATCCGAAGACAGGTCACACCTCAGTAAGAAAATATTATTCCACATATCACTTATTAAAGCAACTGCATATTTTTAGGCTTGTTCAGAAATTGAAAAAAATACCCAGCTGTTTGTGCTAACCTGTATATCCCAGATCACTTCTGATGAAAAGTTTCCGAAGCATTCATAGGCCTAACAATATATATAAACAGCACTAGAGCAACAATCGTAGTGACAGCAGTAACATCTATTTAGCATAAATTAAAAGTCCTTGTACACAAGATTGTTAAAGTGCCCTAGGAGGTGCATGTGAATGAGTTCTAGCAGTGATTAATTGTTATTTGAGTGAAGGGGTTGTTCCTTTGCCTTTTAAAGAGGCCTCGCTTTGCCCCCTATTCCAGAAGTCAATGCTGGATCCCACTAAACTGAACAATTTTCATCCAGTTTTCTACCTCCCCTTTTTGTACCTTATGATTCGTGACGAATGTATCTTTTCTTTTATGTACACTGAGAGAGTATGCACCGAGACAAATTCCTTGTGTGTCCAATCACATTTGTCCAATAAAGAATTCTATTTTTTGGGAAAGCAGTTAAAAAGATGGTTGTGCAACAGCTACAGAGGGGCTCAGTTAAAATAAATTATCTGGATGTATGTGATAGAAATGGTACTGGTTGCAATTTTGGATTATCTCTAGTATAGACTGGATTGGCATTTTGTATCTATCCCTCCCTGCCCTAGTTGATTTCTTGATGGCTGTCAATACTATTGAACATGGTATCCTTCTGGATTGCATCAGAGGATTGAGGGTGGTCAACACAGTGTGCTGGTTCACTTCCTTTCTTTAGGATCCATTCCAGTCAGTGTTGAATGGCAAATAAAAGTTCCATCCTCAGCCCCTACTGTGTGAGATGCCATAGTGTTCAGTTCACTCTCAGATCCTGTTTAACATCTACACAAAGCTACATCAGTATAAAAATGATATCCAACTCTTTACCTCTGTCCGTTAAATTAAGTGATTTAATGAATGTCTCATCCCAAAGTCTGGAAGCTGTGAGGCTCTGGATGGGGAACAATAGAAAAACTGAATCTTGGCAAGATGAAATGGTTTTGATGTTTAGGGCCAACTAGTTCCAGAACTATGCCATCTTTGATTTTTGGATGACATTGTACCACCCCAGACAGATGCAGTGTGCAATCTGGGGATCTTCATGCACTCACAATTCCTGCTTGAAAAGTAGACAGCAGTCCTGGTTAAGATGACCTTTGCACAATTTCATGTTGTGCACCAGTTATGTCCATTCCTGGATCAGGAGGCACTGTTCACAGTCACCTATGTCCTAGTTACTTCCAGACTGGACTATTGTAAGGTGTTCTACATCGGGCTGCCCTTGAATAGTATCCAGAAACTTCTATTGGTGCAGAATGCAGTGGTGCAGGGAGTGGTGTGTGTGCTCCAAGAACATCACATGTCACACCTCTTCTCTGTAAGCTGCATTGTTGCCAGTTTGCTTCTGGGTACAATTTATGATGTTGGTTTTAAAGCCCTTTATGGCATGGGACCAGGTTATCTGAGGAACATCTTCAGTATTATATCAGCCCATCATGGTCATGTTTTGGTCCTTCTGCTAGGGACATACATTTAGTAGGACCATCTCTGCTGTGGCATCCACTTAGTTTCCCACCCAAGGTTTAGTTAGCTCAATTCCTTTTGATTTCCTCTAAGTCCCTTAAGACAAATTATGTCACCAGGCCTGGGGATTCCAGGGAACCAGAGATGTGGTCAGATGGCTATACTACTGAGGTAGATACTGTTTCCATACATTAGGTTGGTATATTTTTACTCTTAATTCTAACAATCTGAATCTTTGGCCTTGATTTTTTATATATTTATATGAATGTTTTTGTAGATGCATTGTTTTATTGGATTATTGTACACCACCCAGAGTCACCCTTGGTGAGATAGGTGGCCATATATATCTAATGAACAAATAAATAAGTACATTTGTTTCCATAGAATTTGCAGAAAAACAGCATAATAGTCTCTTGCAGCCAAAACAGATATGTTTCTACTGCCACCTTAAAGATTAATTGTTTGTTATTCCAATAAATAATAGTTTCAGTCACCTAGACGTTTTTTGTTGTTTCTACATGGGAGCTGATTCCACTCATCTAATAGGATTTACCTTGGACAATCTTTAAAATACCACAGAAATCTTATTTGTTTTGTCTTAGAGCAAGTACTACATAATTTAACAGGATTTAAAGGGACTTCTGTCAGAATAGACAATATCAATTATATATTTAACATAGCTTTGTATTAGAAACTTTTAAATGTCTGACTAAAACTAATTTGATAGCTAAAGCCTACTAATATTGGTGTCAGACAAACTTTGTGCCTCATAAGTCCCACATCAAGAAATATGCTGTAGATTAGCACTTGACAGAGCAGTCTTGGAAAAGATATTCAGATGCTGTGATGAGTCTGTTTCACAAAGATCTGAGTAGTGCAAGCAATGCAAGCAACAGTATTTCCTGTGTTGCTCTATGGAAGTGAAAGTTGGACTTTGAAGAAGCTGGATTGAAAGAATTTATGTTTTTTAACTTTGGTGTTGAAGAAAATTCCTGGGAACACCACAGATTACCAAACCATAGATAGGTATTTCAATTAAGAATGTCAAGGTGGAGCAAACTACTTGTCCCAATCCCCTTGTTTTAGAAAACTGTTTTCTTCAGCAAAGCAGTACAGATGCTCATACTTAGAAGTGAGGGCTATTTTTCTTCATCCAGGTACCTGGAATGAATACTTTGATCCAAAGCTTTGCGGAGTGCTAATTAACATATTAAGAGGTTTGTCCTGCTTCTATTAAGCTGATTTCATTTTACATCCATGCCATTTAGTAGCAATCATCTTATGAACAGCAAGTCACTGTTTTACTGTGTGTTATGTGAAGAAGTGCAAAAACTGGATTGAAAAGATAATAAAACAACCAGTCGAAAACATACCAGAAACATTCTTATTAGGGATATTTACTAGACAATATCCTAAAGACATAAAGTATTTGATCCTACACATTACAATAGCCGCAAGATTAGCTTATGCTCAAATTGGAAAAAAGAGACCACACCAACAGAGGAAGAAGTAATTAGAAAAATGTTAGAATGCACCAAAATGGACAAGTGAACAAAAGAAATTAAAGGAAAAGAAGAATCAGATTATTACGTTGTGTGGAATAGGTTGTATGAATGGCTCCAGACAAGGAAAAATGATTAATAAACTATAGAGACAACTTCAAAATGTATGTGCTTAAGTGTAAAATATTCATATTGTAAATGAACATATATATATTTATATATATGTAAGATATTTATACGGGAAATTTCTAATAAATTATGACTCTTAAAATTTGAGATGGAAATAGTAAGAGAATAACAGGGAAATGTATATCAAGATGGATTATCGTATGAACATAATGAGGAAATGTAACGTAAATAAGAAGGAGACAATGATAAAATAGAGTAAGGAGAGATACATGGTGGAAAAATCTAAGAAAAGAGATCTCCACTCGGGGAAAATGTGCAAACGAGATTATTTGTTTATGTTTTTATGTTCGGTGTTTGTTATGTGTGTGAATAAATATTATTTAAAAAAAAAAGAAGTGAGGGCTATTTTTCTTCATCCAAGTACCTGGAATGAATACTTTGATCCAAAGCTTTGCGGAGTTCTAATTAACATATTAAGAGGTTTGTCCTACTTACATTAAGCTGATTTCATTTTACATCCATGCCATTTAGTAGCAATCATCATATGAACAGCAAGTCTCATAATTTTACTGTGTGTTATGTGAAGAAGTGCATTTTTGCTGCTTTGCATCATTCATATTTCATCTTTACTGGATCCTCCTGGGATGTGAAAAATTGTAGGGAGATGGGAAAAGTAATAGAGGGGAAAGTAGACATGAACAATTGCAAGAGAGAAGATGAATCTGCTGGCAATTTATCTCATAAACAGTAACTCAGCCTAGGTGGAATGGAAAGAAATCTGAGGAGAAGCATTTAAAATCATTCAAAGAAATACTACCATAATAAACTCACTATAAAGGTAAGAAATTCCTCTTCCAGTTTCCAAGATTGTGTATTGGTATTATATCTCACTGAAATCTATGTATCATCCTTCCTTGATCTTATCCAACTGTACTGGGATTAATATTATTGTTATAAGAGAAAGAGAAAAAATCTATCTATTCATTTTCTTTACGTCAAATTTATATATTTTTTCAATATTCATCTCACCTTTTGGGGAATTGGGTTGTTGCCCTTTTCCATTCATGTTTTAATTTTTTGCAATAAATTTTTGAATTAAAAATCTTGAAACCCTTCCATTACTAATATTTTCTGAGTATCTCCTGCCTTTCCTGTAAAATAAAATGACTTCTCTTTAAAGTTTGACAGAACTGTACAAAAGTATCAGTGAGATCTTCCTGCTGTTTCTTTCAATTTCCATATGATGCATGATTACACTCAGGCCACAATACAAACATAGCAGAGGCCTTACAGGGCCAAAACAGCAAGTCGGTGCATGGTGCTATAGTACTTCAAGTTGCCTGAGGAACAGGGATGTTGCATAGTTAAAGGAACCTTCCTCTGTAGACATTCCAAGATAACATTGCATGGCGCTATCCAAGGTGCTACTTTTTCTTTTGAATCAACTTCATTAAAACCTTTTTCAGAAGCCACCTTACTTGAAATTACTCTAGAGCATGGGTGTCAAACTCGTGACATCATGTTACCATCATGTGATGTATCATGATCTTTTTTCCCTTTGGGGAGCTGGGATAACCTGCATGTGATGTATCCGGGCCAAAGGCCATCAATCTGACACCTGGTTTAGAGATTCTGATTTCAGCTTATTTGATATTACCTAATTTATCTTGTCAGAACCTCAAGTTGCTTTTTGTAACTTTTTCTTTCTGGATCAGACTTTAAATCCATCTGATTGAAACCACTATTAGAAGAAGTTTCCTGGACAGATTGTTGAAGATATCTCAAAATGACAAAAACTTTGGAAAAGAACTTTAACCTTTTCCTCTTCTGAATTTCTCTCCTCCTTTTTATAATTATTTTGTATTTTATTTTTTCTTGAAATTGAATAAAGTTGTAATAAAATGAACTTTAATATTTATTTTATTATTTATTTATTAGTTGTATTTATATGCCGCCCATCTCCCGAAGGACTCTGGGCAGCTCACAATACACAAACAAGAACAATCAATAAAACAATCAATATAAATACAATAAAAGATGTAGTTATAAAAATTAAAATTGAGTTAATTAAAAATTTGACATTAAAGTTAAAACTTTAAAAATTTAAAAACTAAAAAAGAAAGGAAAAACCCAGGCCACTCAGTTGATTTTGTTAAAAAGCCATGTCTTCAGACCGCGGCGGAAGGAGAGGAGGTCAGGGGAAGTCCGGAGATCGGTGAGGAGCTCGTTCCAGAGGGTCGGTGTGCCCACAGAGAACGCCCTCGCCCTGGGGACCACCCACCGACACTGTCTGGTGGATGGTACCCTGAGGAGGGCAGCCCTGTGTGACCGCACAGGGCGGTGGGATGAAGGCAGAAGGTGGTCCTGCAAGTACCCTGGGCCGATGCCATGGAGGGCTTTAAAGGTTAAAACCAGCAGTTCTAGGCTGCATTAAGGAAAGGATAGAAACAAGATCACGCGAAGTGTTACCACCACTTTTGTTCTGTCCCCCCTCCCTGAGCGCAAACAGACACACGAGCAGGCATGACTGGCAAGGGTTAAATTCTCCAACCTTTGTAATTGCTGACAGATAATGTCAGCCTCCAGACGCTTGCTTTGGTTCGGCTGCCATGAAACGGGAGGCGGGTGGTGAAAGGGGATATGGGAGGGGGGATGTGTGCTGGAGGAGATGTCTCTTCCAAGAAGAAGATGTTTTGGAAGAATTCTACCCAACACTGATAACGGCAAGGTTAACGGCTCTCGCATACCAAGAAGATGAGGCCTCTTAAAGGAAGGGACCCACATGACACCTGGAGCCGATGGGGATTGGACAAATGCCCAGGAGGGATATATGGGAGGGGGGAAAGGGATTGTTTTAATATATGCTTTTCGCACTTTTTACCTCAGATCTTGCTTTCATTTTGTTGCATTCAGTTAATATAAAAGAGGCGTATTAAAAGAGGCGGTGGTTCGACCTCTCTCAAGAATCTGTCCTTGGATCCAAACTCCCTTAACAACTTCCAGCCTGTCTCCAACCTTCGCCTTACAGTGAAGGTTGTTGAGTCCGTGGTGGTACAGCAGCTTCCACAATTTCTGGAGGAAACGGACTATCTTGACCTGTACCAATCGGGTTTCAGGCCCGGTCACAGCACAGAAACGGCATTGGTTGCCCTGGTGAATGATCTCTGGCGGGCCCAGGATGGAGGATATTCCTCCATCCTGGTACTACTTGACCTCTCAGCGGCTTTCGATACCATCGATCATGGTATCCTACTGCAATGACTCAGAGGGTTGGGGGTTCGAGGCACTGTCCTACAGTGGTTCTTCTCCTACCTTTCGGGTCATTTGCAGTTTGTATGGGCAGGGGGCAGAGGTCTTCCCCGAGACCCCTCCTATGTGGGGTACCTCAGGGGTCGGTCCTCTCCCCCCTGCTCTTTAACATCTATATG
>JANHFM010000081.1:281831-294049 GCA_032468115.1 Grayia smithii | reverse complement strand
CCGCCGACAACCAATAGAGAACCCGAATCACTCGTAAAGTTGTATTGCAAAGTTGTAAATTTTCATAAACAACAACGGATTTATGGCCTTTTCCTCATCACTAAGAAAGAGGCAGGACTTAGAAAGGCGCCATTTTACCAGAGAGACGGTCCTAGATTTTTAAAGGACCCACCATTTGGACAATCTCCCCCCCCCCTCCACTTTTCCTGTTGAAATCATGCTAAATACATTTAGAGGCGAATAAAGTATCAGGCGTTGGCCCTCTTTCTACATACGAATTTTGATCATTTTCCTCCTTCCTTATAATTTCTATCTGAAAACATCCGCTTTGCTTCAGGTTTGGTTTTGTTTTGTTTTTTTAAATGGGGTGGATAACGAAATGAAAGAACAAAAATAAGGACAACATTTCAGAAATATTTGAAGATACACCACGGAAGAGAAGCTGTGTTTCTGTTACTTCTGTCTTCTTCCCTTATATTTAGCATATTCAGATCTCTGATCTGAGAATATCCATTTTGGCAATTGTATCCTATACAAAATGTGGATTTATATTTAGGCAGGGAAGATGCATACCAGCCCCACATTGGAATTAAGGTTATGTGACGAAGCTGGAACGAAGACATAATCCTAACTCAACTGAAGCCAAATTCACCGAGCCATCTGAGATGTCAAATGAGAAAACAGGGTCTATTTATCACTCTTGGTTCCAATGGAAGAAGCTGCATATGAAACCTGTCAGGATTGTGCCCACAGAACCAGGCAACTTTCTACTCCTGTAATACTCTCACCTTGGTGAATCCCTCTGAAAATGAGTTTGTGCTGCTGTTTTCTTTCAGGTAGTGAAGGTAGTGAGGGAACCATTCTTGTTTCTTCAAGATATTTTCTTGATCATATGTTTGATATTTCATTGTCTGAATGCTGAACAGTAGGGCATATGCATCCATATATTCTTGGCTTGCAAAACAAAAACCACCGCAATGCATTTCATCAAGCATTTTTATTTCTGTGTAACATTAAACACTTGGGTGATACACAAAAGCAAACTTCAAAGATAATTCATACATATACACACACACACACACGCGCGCGCACTTCCCTGCCCCTTCTAATTTTAACATGAAATACCTCAAGGTTCACAGTGTACAGAGCAGAAAAAAACACATTTGTAACATACAAGTTATGAATAAAGATTAGCCAAAACTTTAATGGTGGAATTTATTTATAGAGAAGCTTTTTTTTTTTAATGTAATCATGCTACAAAGTTACCCAATTCAGTACAGGTTTTCCAGTTTATGATGGAGTTCAAGACAGAAGAAATAGGCAACCTTCCCAATGCACAGATTGTCTGAAATGTAGAAAAGTTGCAGTCTTTTGTACTGAGCAAGAACAGAGTGAGGGAAGAAACTGGTGAAAGAGCAGGTGATGGTTGTTTAAATTCACTTAACTTTTTTTTATTGCATAAAGCACAATTAATGAACAAATTTCAAACGAAACACTGAATCAGCCTTCAGGAGCACAATATGAAAGGAAAGATGAAGCAGGTTTTACAATGGATACAATCAGAATTTATCTCATAAAATTCGGGCTAGCGAAGACTTGAGAAGAAAGCTAATATTGCAGCATATTTGACTTAATTTAATAACAGCCTTGCAATAAATATATTATGTCTTAAAAACTCTAAATTATATTCATCAGTACTCCGCACCAAATCTTTGAACCACGCAGGGCAGGCCTCGCAGTTTCTGCTTGACAATATCAGATCCCACCAACACTGTTCTCGCCCCCTCCTCATTTATACAATGCAATTTTGGTGATAGGTAGGCGGAGTTACTAAATAGGTAGTTTTCAAAATAGGTAGTACGAATCATTGCAGTTGAGTGTAGTGGTTTATTATTTTTTAAAAGGATTTCTTCCCCCACCCCAAACCCCTCCCCAATTATTTAAACAAATAAGCAGAAAGTCCAACCACTTGGAAGTATATAGAACTTTAGTGAAAAATTAGGTAGTCTGAAATTAAGCCTAGTGCACTTTTCCCCTTCAGATTTTTGGGATCTGTGCAGTCAGGTAGTTTATTTGGAAGCTAACTTAGTTGGGGCTCTTGCGCGCTCTCTCTCGCTCTTTCTCCCCCCTTTCGTGTGCAAAGAACGGGTAATTGTTGGGTTCATTTTCTTTTCACAAATATCAATAAAAAAATTAATAACTATGTTATTTACCACTTGTTAACATAAATGGCGACCAGCTTGGATGCCCAAAGCCAAACTAGCCCAGATGTTGGACAGAATGGGATTCTGCAATTTAGACAGAGCATTTAGCCAGGGGATGTCTAATGGAAGAGATCTACCCTGCTTGTCCTCTCCCCAAACTCTCTTAGAATGGAAATGGCCATTTAAAAAAAAAAGGATAGTTTTATGTTTATTTTGTTTTTAACAAAAAGGAAGAAAGAAAGCTTCAGGAGAGCGTTTACAGCTGTCACGTGCAAACAGCATTTGAGAAGAAGCTCGGGCGAGCTTCTCCTCCTCCCGCTGGCATTTATTCTGCGTCTTCTTCCTCCTCCTCCTCTTCCTCCTCCACCTTTTCCACTGAGGTAGTGGCGGGTGCCGCCTCGTTGGCGGTGGTCGCGCCTCCAGCGGCGTCCTCTTTATGCTCCTTCTTCCATTTCATGCGACGGTTCTGAAACCAGATTTTGATCTGCCTCTCGGTCAAGCACAGGGCATGAGCGATCTCTATCCTCCGCCGGCGGGTCAGGTAGCGGTTGAAGTGGAATTCTTTCTCCAGCTCCAGCGTTTGGTAACGGGTATAAGTCTGGCGCCCTCTCTTCCGATCTGGACCTAAAGGAAGGGAGAGACAGAGGAGTGAAGGGGAGGGGACGGCGGAAACCATCTAAGTTAAGGCAGGAAAGGAAGTCAATCCACCTGAATAAAACTCAGAATTTACAAAAAAGTTGGAAGATAAATGGAGTCAGTCCTATTCATCCCCAGCCTCCATTTTTTTCAGATGCAATACTCCGCCGCCCCAAAGGCCACGCGGGGTTAGGCAGATCTCCGTGAAAGTATCCCCTTCATGAATCTCTACTTGAAAATAAACACCAGTAAATAGTTCTCCTCCCAGTCACTTCCAAAATGATTCGGTTGTGTTCCATGCGGCTGTTTTTCTGACCGAAGTTACCTTCATGAAAAGTCTGGAGGTTGGTTTCTACATTTTTAATCCTTAACCTCAAAGAAAAATCCGAGACAGTCAAAATGGTTTAGCGGAACTCTGGCGAATATTAGGTCACGTTCTAGGCACTGCCTGGGGGTCCAAGTCTTGCCCTCAAACTCTATTCAATGTCATTTAAAATAATGCCTTCGTCTCCCGCCTTGCCCTCGTCTAGGGGAGGGCAGCAAGGTTCTCTTTCCCCCATCCCTACACACACACACACACACATACACGCACACACACATACACACACACTTGCCTGCCCATCTATAACAGGTCCATATTTTTCTGACAAGAAAATTCGAGAATAGTAAAAAAATAATTACATATTTTAATCCAGTGCATGCAGGTGGCTTCTCAGTCGTTGCTGTCTCCTCCATCTCTGCCCGCTATCCCCATTCCCACCCGAGATTCCCCTTCTTTGCCGCTGCGGGCAGAGAAAGGCGCCCCATCGCCAGGCGTGCTCTCCGGACCCATCCGCCACCTTCGCCTGTTTTCCCTGTGGCGCAGCCCAGAGTTCAGCCCGACTCTCCAGTCCCATCGTGAAGAGGAGTTAGATAAATTTACGAGGCTCGAACTCATTAATTGGGCAATAAAAAGTTTTATGAGGTTCATTTACATACAATGCCACAGGCTTTTGCGCAATGGCGCCTCTGCTCTAATTAAAAGCGAAGAGGCAGGCGCACTTTTGGCGAGGAAGTTTGCTTGCGCCGCCTTGGCTCGCCTGCCTGAGGTCGCGTAACATTCGCCCGCAGGTCGAGCTGTCCCATTTTATGTTTTTGAACAAGGCTTTTGGTCTTCCCCCGCCCGCTCCCCCCGCCTTCCCCATACCTGAAGACCTCATCCAGGGGTATATCCGGAAATTACTCTCAGCCTGGCTGTGCAGGTTGCTTTCCTCCGCTTTCTCACAGCTGGATTTGGTTAAGTCATTGCAGAGGACGGGAATGTTCTGATCAAAAGAGGAACAATGCAGGTTGTAGGTATCAGAGCCCAGGCTGTATCCGGAAGAGAACGGGGTTTGATATATGGCACTGTTCACATTGTACAAGGCAGGCATGGAGGAGGTGAATGCGCTAGCGCCTGGTCCATAGCCGCTTCTCTGGGAGTTGGTAGCAAAGGAGCAAGACGTAGGCTCTGCATTTTGGAAGAGAGAAGCAGCCCCCGTCGTATATTTGCTAAAAAGAGCGTTCACATAATACGAAGAACTCATAATTTTGACCGGTGATTTGTTGTCCGGTAGGCTTCGGTGTCGGTTTTACGAGGTAGCGTGATATATGATAACATTACACCCCCAGATTTACACCAAACCCCATTTTCTTTTGGACCGAGCTGCCTCCACCACGTGACCAGTCATATGACCCCATCCACCAATCTGCTCCTGCATCACAGGTGGTAGAGATCAGGGAAGCGCACAAGGTCCTGTAATGGAAGGGAAGAGCATCACAGCCGCGCCTCGCGAATGACCGAAAGCAGCCGGCGGGTTCTTTTCCCCAGGCATCCCGCCACATGGCCGGCGGTCCGCGAAAGAAGCCGAGGAAGTGCCAAGGAACGGGGCCGGCTTGGGCTCTGGCGAGGCAACTCGAGCCCGGCGTTTGGAGAACGAAGGCCGGCCGTCTTCGCTTTCTCTTCCGCTTCTCTTCCGCTTCTGCCAAGGGGGCTGTAGGGGCGGCGGAGTCGTCATGCGCTTTCTTTAAACCTCCCCCAGACCCGAGACAGAATCCTTCTCACCGCTTGAATGATTTGGCTGGATTTGGGATTCCCTTCCTTTAGCTTCTGTGCCGTTAGCAGCCTTTTGCCGTATTCCAATCCGGAAGAAGAGCGCAGTTGGATCCACGCAACAACCCTTCTCATTAATATAACGTAGTCTCCCCCAACCAGCGCAAGCACGGGCTTACTTTCTCAATCCTGGCCGGTGGCGTCGTGAGCATTGGTAGACATCGACACAAGCGCAACGCCACCACCATGTTACTGTTCTTTTCTTGTTAAAATAAAAAGGAAATAGCATCCCACATACGGTGACCATTGAATCTCTCTTTGTGTGTGCGAGTCATATCGGTAGGTTTGTGAGATCAAAATGATTGCCCTTCTTATACTGATAGCAGATTTCTTCTTATACCGATAGCAGATTGCAAAAAACAACAACAACAAAAACCGCCCATTCCTCCATTTCTCCTCGGTTACCACCTTCCAAAGGGCGGTGGGGTTGGAACGGATCCTAGCTTTTCAAAGAGGCCTGGTAAATATCTTCCAAGCCTTTCATGTGTCTGATTTTGTATGCTATTCCAGAGAAGGCTGCATCCGTTGCGGGACACAGAAACCCTTTATTAGACGGCCTGCTTTGCCTAGTAGCAACGCCCCGAGTTTTTTAAAAACAAAACAAAAACAACGTATTTGCAGTGGCAAATGAAATAAATGGGCTTTCATAACTTTTGGGAAGGGGAATCTCCTCGGATAGGGATGAGGATGTTGAAATGTATCTTTTTTAAAAACTCCTGCTTCTGTCCACTACCTCCGGTGCCCAACTTCTTCAGGAAACACAAACCTTTGGGGACTTTCTATGCTTGGGCAAAGGCAGTACCTCTCCTGTGTGATCACAGACAACAGGATTCCTTAATTTTTAAGAATCCGCCCCCCCCTACAGATAGACAGACAGACACAAACACACACAGACACACAGGCACACATGCAAGTGGGAGAAGGTGGCTCTTCTCCTGCTTCCTTCCCCAGCCCCCTTGGTCATAAAATGAATTTCCTCCCTTCCATGGAGACGTTTGCACAGAGGCATCTTTTACTGCCTTGGTCTATTGCACATCATAAACTGGAAGGAAGACAATAGAATTGTCCCGGAAACTCTCCCCTCAAATTATGGAACTGCCTAGCCTATGTCTACAAAGAGCCTCTCACGCTCTAGAAACGACACTGATGATATTTCTCACGGAGCTTTGGGAGGGTACCACCACCCCAGCTACTCCAGTAAAAAGGCCAATAAAGGGCATCGCACAACAGGGCTTCGGAATGAAATGGTGATCCTAATAGTATAATCATATGGACTCAGATATGAGATCCATTGCCCCTCCAGCCTTTCGCTTTTTAGGGGAAGGGAATCCGAAGCTGCGCTGTTTAGGCTCTTTTCGGCCCCCCAGTTTTGACCCGCACTCTTAAGATGGCTGTCAAAACCAAAGAAAGGCCAAGGGAGAGGGCTCCCTGTCTACCATTCCCATTCGCTTTCCTGGAAAAATCTTTTCGAAATCAAGCGAGCAACCTTACAGAAGGCAATGAAAGAAGGAAGGAAGCAAAGCGAACCTGCAAAGGCAATCGAGATCAAAGAAGCCGCCGGTCACCTCAACATTGAACTAATAAATGCCTCCCCGGGAACAGTCCACAAGATGAAAGAGACAGCAAGCAGAAGCAACATTGAAGACGCGGCTTCTGATCAGGCAAACCATGGCTTCGCAGATCCTCAAACTGGTTTAGGGTCGACCAAGACAGGATGCTAGCTTCTCATATCGGTCAGGGATAGACTTAAAAATAAAAAATTTCCTCTCCCCCCCCCCCCAAAAAATGTTTTTTAAAGCCTGGAAACGTTCGAAATTTTTCACAAGAATTGTGTAGTAGGTGGACACACATGCCCAGGCGCACCCTGAGAAAAGGGGCAGTTTTCTGACAAGGCGAATGTCTAATTCTCTCTATACGAATTTCTTCTCCCCATAAGCTCCAAAGCACATGGAAAATGTAGCCACCCGTTAGCCACAATTATATGGTTGAAAGCCTCTCTTTCCATTTTAAATCTTGTTCTGGGTCTGGCGTCCGATTGC
This sequence comes from Grayia smithii, assembly GCA_032468115.1. NCBI lineage: Eukaryota > Metazoa > Chordata > Lepidosauria > Squamata > Grayiidae > Grayia > Grayia smithii. The sequence continues at coordinate 287,039 of JANHFM010000081.1, read as the reverse complement.
GGAATTTTTCTCCAGTTCAGAGAAGAAATCCTATATGCTGCATTCTCTTTAGAAACCTGCTTAGAAGTGCGCGCGCGCACACGCTCAGACACCCTAAAACGACCCTTATTTTTTATAATATATTATATATTGCATTTCATTTACGCCAGTGATATTAAATGAAACCCTTATACCCACCATATTTTCTTCTATATCTAACGAGCCCCATGCCCTTCAAAAATATTCCATCCTATACCAATACGTAAATTGCTTTGTTATATGTTCTGATAAATCTTTGTTAAAGCGAAAGTGTTCCGCTTCAAAATATTTTCCAATTGCTAACGCTGTCTGCTTTCTGCATTAGGAAGCAAAATAGTTACTGATTCAGTTGGATTACAGCTTTGATTTTGCTATTTGGCATATATGAGCTTCCCTCTCCTTAATTAGTCTTGTCTGCTCAATTAAAAGTTTATATGAGTTACTTAACTTCCGTTTTGCATTTCACCACAGGTGAAGTGTGGTGGGATAACATCACCAGGTTATATTAAAGGTATTATCTTATCAATGAGGATTACATACTTAACTGTAATAGGTCATAATCCGTTCATATAAATTTTATTTTCCATTAGAACTATTTATTAAATATAGATGTTGCATTCCCTCTATAGGCTTTCAATATTTTTAATGTCAGATATAATTGGCTGTTTTCCTTATGTGGATTCTTATTATAGCATTAAACAGAATACTTTCCGTGCTTGAATCTTGAGTGTTCCTTTGCTGGGTTATTATGGCTCAGTAGTGATGGATTTCTATGTCCTCTTGTAGGTATGAAGAAGATGTGCATTTTCAACATTTTCCCAATAATATATTTTTCTTTCATTTTGAGGTGATGCATTTATGTTTCTTATATTCCGAAGACCTATTTACAGATAAACATGAATTCCAGGCATTTAATTTTCAGATGCCAGAATGTGTTCCTTGCTCAGCTGGAATGAGAATAAATGCAGTCCTCCAGAGCAGAAGCAATATTATTTTTTTATCAGAAAAAAAACAACAACCAGAAAATGTAAGAAACAAAAAAAATATCCCAGAATAAAAAGATACAGACCTTTCTATTAGCCGGTGGTATGTCAGCTTGTGAGCATTTGCATAACATAATTAAATCGGATCCCACTGAGTCAAAATTGTTTAGGACACAACAAAGCCCTTAATTGCAAAAAATACATCTGCTGGAAAATTCAGTGGTTGGTAAATAATTTTCAAATTAAAAATTAGTCATTTTAACCTAGCAGTTCAGTTTGTGTGGCTTGGGGGGTGGGGGGCGAAAAAAAGCACAATTTCAAGGACAGCCTGTCCTCCAAAGCAAGGCAGAGTCACGTTTGGGGAATGTAAATGAGGCAGAGGAAAGATACCCTTGTGTTGGAAAAGAAGGATATTCGCACCATAGAGAACTGCCTAAAATCCCTATGAAAAGGGGGTCTTATTCGGTTGTGTTATGTTTATCGAGGGGAAAAAAATTCTATTTGTTCCATTTGAAAGCATGGCCTTTAAGCTCTTTCTTAGGGTTGCTTCTACCAATGCTACCTTTCAATCATCCACTGAGGCTTTCCCAGGATTTGAATCTTTGCAGCTGTAATATTCCTTTTATGCTTTCAATAAAGATGGTGCAGCCTGCTTATGTTTCAATCCTACATACCTATTGGGGTGCACTATTAAATGCCCAGTTAGAGAATGCTGATGGAATACAATTGCACACAATCACACCATCATAAGACCATCCTGGGCATATTTACTAGAAAGTAAACCCCACATTATTCAATGAAGCTTACTTCATAGAGCAGTTTGCTGCCTGGGTGGGATTGAGGAAATATAAATGATTGTACTGTGTGAATATATTTGCCTGCATGATTTATATTTGCATACAGATATTATTGTGTATATCAATTTGTGCATATCACAGCCAGTTAAATTATGGATGGGTTCTTAACACAAATATATTTGTATTTTATTACAGGTTTAACAGTTGAAAAATTAATTTCCCCAAATATGATACATACTTGCATATATCCGAAGGGATAGAATCCTATTCAGCCTCTTTATTGAGCTGAAATGAGCCATTTTTAAATCTGAAACATGTGTTTGTATAGATGTGTCTGTATGTGTACACATCTATAGAGATGTGGATATATACATGCGCGCACACACACACACATCACATATTACTGATGTCTGACGTCACAACACACAAAATCTTATATTTGATACATTTTAAAAATAATAATAAAACCTAATGGTTTGGAATGCTGAAATTAAGATTTACAATAAATGACATACTGATGAACAACTGGATTCAGTTTTAATAAAAACTGGTTTAAACTCCCACTGTTATATGAGAATCTGGTTTGGGCCTGAATAAATCTGCATCCAACCCAGCATTGCTGCATTCGTTTTTAAGCGTTCAGATATTCATAGGGGTAAATAGGCAACGAGCACTTTTTGTCCTTTGTTAAAATCCAATCAGCAGTTTCTAACCCCGCATATACAGGATGCTGCTTCCAGAAAGTCGACATTTTAGAATCTTCCTTTGGCATTCAAAAATACCACTCTTGTTTTCATGGAACAACACTGCCATCTGCTGTTTATTCTTGGTCTTTGCAAATGATCCAAAAGGTTCAGGATCTTTACTAAAGCGTACAAACCGAGGTGCTCCCTGCATTGCAAACGTTTTAAATAATCTGCCTCGCCATGCCTCGGCTATTGTAGGAGAAGATCCCGGCGGCAAATTCATTATAGATAAACGTCCACCGTTCAAGCCTACATTCCAGAGGAAGGGAACTCATAAAGGCAGGCTATTTCCGCAGTCCGGCTTTATCTGAAAGAGCCAGACAAAACAAATGAAAGGACTTGTAGGAAAACTAATTGCGGCTGGACAGTTGTAAACTCATTACGGGCCGAATTCCAGACAGTTTGCAGACCCGCCGTTTATTAGGCCCTCCAAAGGCTGGTGCTTTGAAGTCCCCCCCAGTCCACAACAACAGAGGGCGTCCCAGATCCCAGATCTGGGACAGGCAGAAATTCCAGGTCCTCCTCGGCCCCCTCCAATTTCCTTTCCCGTCGCCAAACCCGACCCCGTTTTTCCCCCACTTGCTGAGAGATAAGTCCCACCTTTTATTTTTCCTTCGAAACAAAACAAAAAATAACAACTAGCCAGACCCCATCCCGGGCCAGTCTAGGGTGGGGTGGGGGGATTTTTTACAGACCTTGAAACCCGGATGAGGTTTTCTTTCACCCGCCGGCCTTTTGCACCCAGAAAGGGTTACAGCCATCATTTTCTTTTATTATATGTTCCTGATACCGTCTTTATCCCAGACTTATGAGTTGGGAGGGCGGGCTCGCGTTTTTAGCTTTTAAAGAAAGTGGGGGCATTCCCAGAGTTTCCGATTGTGAGTGAAATTCTCTTCAGGTAGTTTGTGGAATCTAAAACTTGATTCTAGGTCCTTTCTCATGAGATTCCCTTGGCATTCATCTCAATGTAATCCCTTGCCTTGCTTATTGGCTTGAGTTCAATCCCCATCCCATGGCCACTTCACCCCACCCATTCTCATATTTGTTTGTTAAATTGTTAGCTATGTCCAACAAGCTGTAACATTTTGTGGTCTGGGCTCAAACCACCATCTGGGTAATCATATTAGAATCTGACATTCCAGTTTATCAGAATAAGAACTATATTTTGCTTATTTTTATTGGAGAAAAATGCCACACCTTGACTTGGGAGATTCTGTAGACAGAAATGCAGAAGGGGACTTTTCATAGAGGCAGCCCATTCTCCAGGAAGTTACAAAGAGATATTTCATACCCGGTGCTATTATGTAGTTATTTGCCTCTGAGAAATAACAGTTTGATTTTGTGTAAGAATTCAAAATGCAACCAATAAAAAGAGCAGCAATATTTTTGCCCTTGAAGAAGACAGTTGCAAACAGTTGGTGTATTGTTTTGTTTTTAAATAAAAACTCCATTTGTATATACATCATTAAAAATTATGGATTTCCAGCAAGCTGGCTGTGATGTCAGGAAAATGATGCAGACTCTTACAGACGATTTCATTCACGAGTTCCTAATATCCAAAGCATGGAGTGAGTGCTATTAAAAGAGTAGGGATTTATTTTTGAATAATTGGGCTTAGAATCAACTGTTTTGCTGCTGGTTACTCACCAGAATAAATGCCATCTATGGGCTGAGCTTGTGGAGCAATGCCCATAATAATCTTAAAACAGCACAAAAATATAAAAGAATCAATACTTTTTTTTATTTAGCAAAAAAGTTAAATATCATTTTGGACAAAACTATTTGGTCAGTAAGCCACGAGGTAAGTTTTGCAAAATATACAAAGTGTAGCTTCTGCATAAACATAACTTTCAGGTTGTTAAAAAAAATTAATACACATCTGCAATAACCAAAGGTAGTTTTTAGTGTATAATTTATTATCAATAAAATTAAATTTCATTACAATAGGAATCAAGTTATTTGATTAATCTTCAAACGTAAACCATAGGTAGTAGTTACCTTTTTCACATATAGGTATAGCTCCGATATCTGAGAACTGCTCACGGGTGCAAAAACAATATTCAAGCTAATTTGATTATTAAGGGTTTCTTTCTTTAATATATAGATAATATATATACAACTGACGAAAACTGTACTATATATATATATATAGATAGATAGATTGTGTGCATACTTAAATGACTGATTTCAGAGGAACCAATACGCTCCTTTTTATTCCAGATAGTATTTGCTTTTCTTTTATGTTTAAAAGTTAGGATACGAAATGGATGGTTTATAATTTTTATCCCCGTACAATCCAAGGTTAACTGTTCAATGGTACAGAAAAAAAGACTCCGTCCTTACACTACAGAGCTATACTCTATGCAATCTTTATAATAAACAACCTGAGTTCAAATTGTATTCTAGCTTACACAATCACATCTGGTACAGCACCCAAGCACAAAAATTGAGTCACAAATATAATACCACAATAAAACACAGTGTTCAAGTATTACAGCAGACCTCTCTCTGCCGTGCGACAAGCAAATAAATTTAACTACTTCAACTAACCTATACAGTCCATAAAGAATTGTGCATTAAAAGGTAGTTTTCTTTCTTTCTTTCTTTTTCTTTCTTTCTTTCTTTCTTTCTTTCTTTCTTTCTTTCTTTCTTTCTTTCTTTCTT
>JANHFM010000081.1:254084-269363 GCA_032468115.1 Grayia smithii | reverse complement strand
TCCCGAATCCGATTTTCTCTGTTCATTTTCTTCAGCTTCATTCTGCGGTTCTGAAACCAGATTTTAACTTGTCTATCCGTGAGGTGGACGCTACGGCTGATTTCTAGGCGACGCTCACGAGTTAGGTACATATTGAACAAAAACTCTTTCTCCAGCTCCAGCGTTTGGTGCTTGGTGTAAGGGCACCGCTTCTTCCTACCACTTTTCGCAGTAAGCCAGGTAGCTGCATTCTCTCCCTTCTGGCCGCCTAGTTTAAAAAAAAAAGTCAGCTAGGGACATTACCAAGGACACCAGAAAGGAGCTGGGAAGAATACTTGAGGACTAGGTCCTTACTGACCTTAAGTTTGTGGCAACTGTTCCAATGGCCCCAGCCCTCTTTTTAAAGCTCCTTTTGAAGGTCTTCCCTCCCTACCCATAGGCAGAGACAATCAGCACCCTCCTGATTGATTTGCTTGCCTCTCAAGATCGCCTGAGCAAAGTCGGCCAGCAAGGTATGCCAGTGCTTTGTCTTTCTCTCAAACATTTCTCTTTCCAAAATAATAATTTTTTTGAAAAAAACCCCATCAACCTCTTCCTAAGTGAAAAGACAGATGATGTGAAAATATAGCCCCATGAGTACAGTGCTAAATTTAAAATTGCTTCATACTTTCCCCTTCTGAGATCTTTTTTTTCCCCCAGCACAAATCTGTAACTAGCTAAACCAGCTAAATAAATAAATAAAAACCCATAGCTGCATATTTGGGAACTGAAGCCGTTTAGTTCAACAGGACAGGCGAATCTGCATAGGATGACAAGATCAATTCCTCTTCCACAGATTAATTATATTTACATGGGTTGCCAGGAGATGATTAGCCACCTGGCACATTGAAAAAGAGGGATAGATGGTTCCTTAATATCTGCAGAGTAACAATTTTTTTAAGGGAGGGTGAATGTCTTTCCCTTCTGTACTGAGGCTCAGTAGAGAAACATATTCTTGCATGTATTTGGATATGAGTAACATGGGTACACTTATCGTCATCGCTTTTCAGAATTATGAGCGATCAGTATTAAAATGTCCTACTTTGTAAAAGTTTGGAAATATTCCTACTTCTAGTAGTACTACGTTGCTATTGTTATCACTTAGTGTTCCATTGCAGCAGAAATGCCTGCTGCACAAACTTTCTTCTTTGCAATAAAAGGCATTGGAAGAATGATCCCAGGGCGCTTTTAAGGCCGTTCTCATTCATTGAAATGGCCCTTTGGATTTTTACCCTGGAAGGCTCCTTAAGCCTGCAGGGACACTGGCAGGGCAGTCTGCAGTCTAAACTGACCCTGCTGCCTGAGAGAATTTCAGCCCAGCTAAATGCTCTGAGGAGGGGTCTGTAAAGGCATCCAAGATCGTAAACTAGAACTTAGGTTCTGAAGGGTTTTATTTATGGACACTGACTTTTTGCTTACTTTGGCCTTTTAATGAACGTCTCCCTGTTATCTGTTCAGGCATTTCTGCACCATGGTGGGCCACGAAGGACAGGCTTGGGTGTGGTTTTTTTTCTTTCCTTTTGGCCCCCACCCCTGAATGCTCTATTGTCCACCACCAGTGCATTAAGGGTTGCAAAATAAATAAATAAAAAGATATGCACATGTGTTTGTCCTTTTTGTCTCTCCCTGTATAAGCTTTTTCCTGACTGTATGGCTATCTGCCGGCCTGTCTGGCATCTACAGTATCTCTGCATCGTTGCACAAAATCTGTGTGGCGGTTTGAGTAGGTTTGTCTACGCTGCCCTTCCTGGGGCTGCTGGGCTGACCTGGCAAAAGCTCTTTTGAACGGGGAAGGGTTTAAAATCCTTCCCCACCTTCGGTGGATGAGGAATCCTTACCTAGGGTTTCTTTCTCGGAGAGAGGCTTACTGCTCTCCGAGGGGGCCGGCGACAGCTCTTCTGCGGCAGAAGAAGCCTGCCCTTCTTCCTCTCCTCTCTGCGAATCCCCGGCCAAAGTGCTGGGTGGGGAAGAATCCTCGCTGTCTTTCTTGCTTTGCTCGGGCAACGAGGCGGCCAAAGGGAACGGCGGAGAAGACTCGAAGCTCACTTGGGGCTGCGGGGCAAACTGGGAAGCAGCCACCATTTGCCCTGGGTGCAGCAGCGGCGGCGGCGGCGGCGGCGGCTCCTGCTGTTGGTGGTGTTGGTGGGAGCTGCTATAGCAGCTGCCGCTCTTGATGGTGCCATAGGCTTGAGACAAGCGGAAGTAGCCCGGGACAGGCACCCCCGCCGCCACGTTATTCACGGCGCAGATCTCTGCGCTTAGCCTCGGGAAAGGCGACAGGTCGGTGGCCGGTGCCTCTTTGAGGGCCTTGTCCGAGTCGTAGAGGCAGTAGGAACTCTCCTCTTTAATGCTGGGAGCGAAGGAGCAGGAGGTCGCCTGTGGGCTTGTGGGCTCTTCAAGGCTGCAGGATCTCGGGGGATCTAGCCAGACCTCCATCCCTGACATGTAAGTGTGCGGAGTGGGAACCATGCTTGGCGGCGGCGGCGGCGGCGGAGGGGGCAGATCCTCGCTGCATTTGCTCAGGACCGGGAATAGCCCGTAGCTTTGCAACCCGTACGGCAAATCGGACGCCTGTGGCAGGTAGACACCACCGTTGTTCGGGTAGTAGCTGCTGCCGCCGCCTCTTCCTCCTCCTCCTCCTACTACTGCAACTCCGCCGCCGCCTCCCCCTCCTTCCCCTCTGCCTGAGGCTGAGCTGATCAAAGAGTCCACCAAAAAGGCGTTTGCAGCTGGGGTCTCCGAACATGCCATTTCCTTGGAATAATTTGGCGAAGAGAGCAGAGAGCCCTTCCTGGCTGACATTTCTTGTGCAAAACATGCTGAATATAATTAGAGATACCCCCACGCCACGGCTACTGCGTGCAGCCAATGGAAACCCAGCCTTCTTCACAACCCCTCCCAGTTTGGTTTCGTAGGCGGCGAGCTGCTCTCCTGCCCACGTCTGAATAGCGTGCGTGCGTGCGTGCGTGTACTTATAGTTGTGCATGGAGGGTGCGTGGGTGGATGGATGTGTATGTCTATAGATTTGAAAATATAATATACCGAAGGTGATGTGTGGATGTGTGTGCCCCCGCATATATGCATGCATGTGTGAATATATGCACACAAGCATGTCTAGTGGTATTCCACGCGCAGTAGGCCACGTCTTCACGTGGCAGCCTTTGCTAGTTCTCAGAGGGGGGACAGCATGCATGCGGTTATATAACGAAGGGCGAAGTGGCGGGAGGAGGAAAACAATGGAAAACACTGCCGGGTTTTAATGAGACTCATAATTTAGCGCGTTCTGGTCTATTAGCATATGCACTAATATAAAACAGCAAAGGCGTGAGCGAATTATTACGTCTTGTACATCAACTAGCCACCTGTAAGCGAACTGTTCAGCCTCTTTTCATCCCACTCTTTGCAAAACTCGTGGCTGTCTTGATATTTCTGAAGCTCAGACCGGCTCAACTTTGGAGAGCCTCGGGTACCTCTCGTGGCTTGCCTAGGCGTTAGTATAGGTCGGTGGTCGTCTCAGCCTGGCCACAGCCAGTTGGAAGCCCGATCCGATTAGCAGTCAAAGCTTATGGTATCAAGCAGACAGTCTCTCCCCCCCCGCCCACTCCTCCGGCTTCTTTAAGATACCAGCCGCAGTAATGCGGAGAATTCTCGCACCTGTGTTTTACCCCCTTTCTCTCTGAGTCTAGCCTACTACATTAAGAAGTAAGAGGTATTACTTCTCAATACCTCTGCATAGGAGAGGCGATTCATCCCCCATTTAGCAAAAATATCACACTACAAGCACCCAGTATAGAACTACCATATCATCAGCAAGATAAAGAGTTTAGGGTATTTTTTAAAAAGGCGATTCAGCCCGCAATAGTCCATTAAACCAGAAGTCCAAGTCACAAGCTTAAACTAAAACCTTTTTATGGAAATGAAACGAAGCAAAATCTGATAAAACATCTTCACGCTCCTATTTTCTTGTCATCTCCTTCTCAGATTAAGGATTTTTCAAGGGTACAAGCCCTGAATTATAGAAACAATGTACAATTCTTTCTAAATATCTGCATTTAGATAAGGGAGACGCCTCTTCTACTTTTAAAAAAAAACATAAGACTTCTTTTCATCCAGAAATGGCCAAAACAAAACTGCTAGATAATTCTGTACAGTCTGACTGTGACGGAAGGAGTTGACAGCCAGCAGGCAAGAGAGGGAGATCAGCAGACGAGGGAGATGAATTTTATAATGAAGAAGCACCGAGAAGACTCCATGCCCCCCTCGATTGCTTGGCTTCTTGTGGCTTTGGAAGCCATGCAAACAAGGTCTGGAGCAAGAGCAACTCTCATGCTCTTGACTTCCTTTTGGGGGGCTTACTTTTCAATGTTCTTCTCCTTTTTTAACATAAAAAGGTTGCCAGTTTGTGTTTTAGTTCGTCGTGCCCCAAGCCGTCCCAGCTGGTAGCACTCGCCTGTCTCAGTTCCCAAGCGAGTAAGAAATATTCTTTTGAACAATTCAATATTGTGCACTCAATCTTTAGCTCGGTTCCGTTTTGGCATCCACTACTCTTCACCCATAACGCCCTCCAAAATGCTAGGAATGCCAAGGAAATCGAGGAGGCCAAGCGAGGAGTTTCCTTCTGCCCAAGCTTTTACCCGGAGGCTTCCTTACCCTTGCCCTCTCCTCTTGCAGCACTTACCCTTGGCTTTCATAGGACACACAAAGATTCCCGAATGACTCGCCCTTCCCATCCCGGGGAGCAAGAGTGGCGATTTGCCAACGGCTCTCGGGGTTTCCTATCAGGCTTGTTTGGCCCACGGGGAGGAAATCGCCTTCTCCTCCTAAGAGCTTCCCCGCAGACAGGTCCCTTTGAAGTGGGAATAAGAAGGCGGGCTAGCCGAGGAGAGTTTTCCGAAGGCGAGTAGAAATGGATGCCCCTCCTCAGGTTCCTGGTCTGTGCAGGAGAAGCCCGGAAGGGGGTTGTTGCAACTTTGCAGGACCATAAAATCTTTATGGAAAGACACAAAATCCCCTTCCCCCAACCCTCACCGAGGCCAGTTTTCTCCATTAACTTTTTTCTCTCCCACCATTACCATCCAAGAACTACACCCAGGGCTTCAGCCTTAGATGGCTTCAGGCAGAATTGAACCATGGAAGCTCTGCAGGAAGAGCAACTCAGGAAAAAGGAGAAATACTTCTCTCTCTCTTTTCAATTCATTCCCCATACCTGGAGGGAAGACTGTTTATATTTCTCCAGCCTCTCCTACACATTTACAGGCTGTTAATGTTAAAGGAGCATTATGTGCCTATGTTAAAGGAGATATTTAGAGCAGTATCATTTCTTCCAAAATTAATAGTACAGAGATAACTGTTTTGTTGCTTGGTATGTGGGAAAACTAGTACTGGTGAGCGAAGCCTTGGACAGAAATAACGAAACAGATACTGCAATGCGACTCAATTGCAATCCAGCTTTTCTCCTTCCCAAGACCTGGTTCCACTCAGAGGAGTCATAAGAAAAAATAGATAAATAATCTGCTTTGATCTGAATAGCCTGTTTCTCCTCTCTTTGTCAAAGCCAATAGAAATGAGATGCAAAAGTCCAAATCCACCCCAAAGATTGTTTTCAAGTTTAACATTTAGGCTCATCTCATGGTTGTGGCTTTCATTAACTGCACACACTTAGTTGCAAAGAGGGAATTGCAAGGTTGAAGACAACAGCATCAGCATCTGTCCTATCATTTCCAAACTGAAGAAAATGAGCAAGATTCTAGAGACTTCGGAGTTTTCTGGATTATTCACCTAAGGCATAATTTATCACAGAATGATGGTGATGTTCAGCAGGCAAAAGAAAAAAAAGAAAAGAAAAATAACGAGAAAGAGAAACAGCCCGGGATAAGACTTAGCATCCAGATATTTTATGAGAAAACATATCCCCAAACAAAGATGGTAATTCTGGCTGGCTTGCTCCACTACAGTCTGGATCTCAGTTTACCAAGAACATCCCGTTCCCCAAGATTGGGGAGATCCATCAGATCTTTGGCCCAGTTCAACAAGGCTATATATTTGCCTTTAAGCTTCAATCACATCAGACTCAAGAAAAAGCAGCAAGAAGAGAAGCGGGTAAGGCTGGAACCCCTTTCTTTTCTCTATAGCTGTGATATTTCACAGCATATTCCAGAATTGCATTTATGAGAGTTGTGGGTTCCTTTAATCCCAAGTACAGGGCAACAGCAACCAGACATTCAAGTTTCTTTTATTATGGCATGTTTTGGGAGCCAAATGCATGTCTTTGATGGTCAAGGCACTTCAGGTCTGATCTGAAGCCCAGAGAGGTCAACGATAAAAGGGGATAAGGGGCACATTGACTTAGGCTTTGGATCAGGTGAGAAGTGCCTGAATTCCTCTGTGAGACTTTTTTTTGAATCACTAACAAGGCCAAGGCAAAGCAAAGAGCAAATTGCCTCATCAAACCCAATGGAGTAAAACTAATAATGTGCAGTTGATTCTTAACTATAAAAGATAATGGTCAATTCTGGAGCAACTAAACTACTTTGGTGTGCATTGAGTTTAGTGGCCACATTTTAAAGTCTTAACAATGAGTCTCAAACATTAACCAGGGCGTGATTGCATTTCTTGGGACCATTCTGTAACACATTCTATTTTCATCCTGCCAAGATGTTTGTCTATGAGATTACGGTAGTTTGTATATAACAACTATAAACAACCAGACAGTTCCACAACTGAGTGGAACTAAAGGATTCGGACCAGTAAAACTACAAGCTCACATTTCAACCACCTTGCTGGAGTTACCAACGAATTGAAAGGGATCTGGAATCTGTACAGGCCAAGCGGATGGATGGAAGCCACCCATATTGACTTCAGGCACTCAATCTTTCAAGAAATCAAGATGATCATGCTAATGAAATTGTTAAGAATTTTTCTGAAATTAGACTTTAAAAAACCTAGAAAACCAATTAAAAAATTAAACACCAAACCTAGATGGATTTCCGTTCCTTTTCCATTTTTCATAAGATGGAGGTGCTACCCACTTATTGTTTCCAAGAGTGATGAAAAAAATCACAGAAAGCATCATTGTATTGCTAATTAAATTGGGCTTTATATTTATGCGATGGGCAAATTGAGATTTCGGGACTCAGTTTAGAGGAAGTGAGTTAGAGTAGAAAGAAGAAAAAGTCTGGAATCTGAAGTCGTCTGCTGCTTCCAAATTTATGGTCTCTGCTTATATTTCATAAATCATAAATAGAATTAATATGAGCAGTGCATCTTCTTTACTGTTGAAAGTATCAAGTTGTCAAAAAGATAACCGCTACCAAGCCAGTTTTCCCTCTGGATGAACTCTCAAAAAGGCTGTTCTCCATTACGTGCCTGTTGTTGTTATTGTGTTGTTGAATGTACCTTTGGGCAAGAAAGGTGAAAATAACTAAAGTAATTTTCATTTTCTTTTTGAAGATCTGTCACACAAGAACGAGTAACTAAATTTTTAAAGAAAAATTAAAAGCAGGAATGAAGATCAGGCTTGGGAGATTAATTTCCTTTAAAATATGGTTTGTATTTCCACTTCAAATGTGGATTTATTTTTATTTTTTTTGCCTGCTGGAATGCTTGTTCTGTTTGAAATTCCACCTTCTGGTAATTATCTGCCTTCCATTGATATCAATGGGATATATTTGTGGTAAAAATCCTCTCAATCAAAGCCAAGCCACATGTGTGGATTAGTAAATTGGTTAGTTGAGTTTAGTGACATGCCCTGCCACATTAAGGTAATGCCCTTTTTAAAGCATATATTTATCCAGGGAAAAATAGACTTAAATCAATACAATCTTTGCTAAATCCACATATTTGGAAATAGGGACACAATCTCCATGATCTTTTTATATCTCAGTATGCTGTAAATTCAAAGGAAGATCTTTCTGAGATCTATACCAGAACCTCTGGATTGTAAGGAAATGATTCATGGCTGTAATTTTATACACGATAACAGGAGTTAGGTAGGAATACCTTCTTTTGAATTCAGTGGTATTTCTGAACAAATAGCAAATAGCTTCAGGTAATTATTTTCACAAATATCTCCAGGTAATTATTTTAACAAATCCTCTATTACTTGTAGCCTGCATATAATTCATTTTTAATAAAAGTTATTAGCATTTCAACTCACTTTTGGAAGGGCATTGATTTCTGTATTAGTGCAATATTAGTGGGTCATTCCCTCAAAAAGATTTAATCCAGGCAATGCCAGGTGGATTATAGCTAAAATGATCAGTTCATTTTGTAGGTTTTTCCCCACTCCACAAATGGCATTTGAGGTAAAGAAGCGTGACAATTTATAAATAAAATCCGGATGCCTGTATTTCTAAGATGGTGTTCTTGTCAATAAATTTTTCAACACTTTGAAATGCTAGTTTGTTTCACTGGAAATTTAGTGAGCTGACTGAATAAGGAAATGAAATATGAATTCAATATTGATAAGTGGATGGAGACAAACCATGCTTTATGTATGCTGTACCCTATGCATTATACAGCAGTACCATGTATACAGCAGATCCGTTGAAGTCTAGAGGGTGAGACTGGATGTGTGTATGTATTTGTTCAACTTCTATGGCTGCCCATTTGAAACAAGTAACTCTAGGCAATGAACATTATATTTAATTTATAAAATCATATATATATATATATATATATATATATATATATATATACAGAAGCTAAGAAAAATCATAAGGATAAATGTTAACATAACAAAAAAGGGGCTCTTAATATATCTGGGATCTTTTTATTGATTTGAAAGACTCGTAATTTAAGAATAACTAGTCTCTTGTTTATATTTCTTACAAAGTTGTCTCAGTTCATAGGGAGAAAAGAAATTATGCTATTTTGTTAACTCACCAAAATAAAATAAAAAACTGTAAAAAATGTTACTGAAGTCCTTAAATTATCTTTTTTTTTTTTTAAATGCCAATGCTTGGGACATAGTAGCAGTCCTTGATTTATATATTTGTTCAAATTAAATGGAAAAAGGATTTGACAGCATATATGCACTTTATAATATTTTCTTTCTTGTTTGACAAGGCCAGATATTATTACGATGCTGTGAAATGTAATAGAAGATAAAATTTTCATTCTGTGGACCATACAAAAAGAAGATAGCCTTTCAGTCACAAGAAATTAAAAATAAAAACCTCTATTAGAGTAATATGCAAAGGTTACAGCAAATGTAGAAGTTTTTAGACCAGAAGAGAAAACTTTAAAAGAGCCATTTTATCCTTAAATGATTTTGGCACCATTTTTCAAATGAAGATTTCTTAATCCAAGACAGGGGTATGCAAAGGAATGTAATTTGCCAACTAGATTAGAAATTAAGGTATTGGTTAGAGGTTTTTGCCTAGGAATTCTCTCAACACTTCTCTTAATACTTGGTTTCCATAGTGGTAGTGGCAAAAGATTGATTACCATCCTATTCATCCTCTGAAGTTTCAACTCTACATTTCAGAAATTCGGTTTCAAAAATGGTGATCAAGGATACAACATTTATTACATCATATGACCAGAACTAAAGAACGTAAAATCAGAGGAAGACTTCTGATGGAAAATGGGGATCAGGAACACACTGAGTAGTCTCTGTTCTTTCTGTCTGTTAATTCAAGTAGCTACATCGCAAGATCAAGAATGTTCATCCTAATTTAGCCTATGTGTGACATTGTAGATGTATATATCTGATGTAGATACATACATCAGTTCCCTGCACAGACCTAGCTCTTCCTAAGTTCATTACTTGGAAGTTTCAGAAGTCAAGAGATTTCTTCTTCTTTGGAATTTATCTTCCAAGGGAAATAATGGATCCTCAAACTTTATTGAACTAAATGGGAAGCCCAGCTTAAGTCCTCCAAGGAAAGTAATGGATTTTCAAACTCTATTGAACTAAATGGGAAGCACAGCATAAGTCTTAACTCATATCCTGTAAGTTCAGGAAACCCTGAAATATCACAATAGCTTCTTTTTCAGAGTTCGATTTTCTAAAGACAAAATAAAATTAACATCACTGAGCTCTTAGTGTGTTTAGCATGATTAAGATATGAGGCCATTAACTTTTTTTATCTCTTTGACTATGACTATACCCGCTACAAATCAATAAATATAGATCAATACGGCTGTTTTAAATTCAACCTTTACACAAAATCTGATTCAATATGAAATAGGAAGGAGAGTTAAGTGAAAAGGACACTTTCTTGACTTCTGGTTACATCAATTACCAGCTTTTCCTAGTGAAGGGGACTAATTCCACCCCTCTAAGAAAAAGGTGCACAACAAATATTGATATTAATCAACTCTGCACACAGGAGCCCTATCAAGTTAAAATAAATTACAAACAAAATCCAACAATGCCACCAGTGAGAACTGCCATTTTCATGGCTATTGATCTAGCTGATAGAGGGCAACTCTTTTCCTTACAAGCCTCAAGATTCATTATATCCATGGATTCATTTTTAAAAAATAAATTTGCTTTATCTTATACCTTTTTACTTCTTCATGTACTAGAACCATGAAACCTTTGCAATATTGTCTGTAGTTGTTGCTTTCAAAGATTCAACACTAAACTTCAAAAGATTCCAAATCAGAATTACAATCACAGATTTAATCATTGTCGGTTTCCAAAAAGTTAGAACATCTTTAAGATTCATTTCCTACACAAAAGCTTTAGGTGTTAAGTAAATTGCCTTAAAAGGCACACAATAATTGTACCTTGACTATTATTTCATTCTTTCTTAATTTCCCAATTTAAGCCCCATAGAAATACTCACTCTTTGACGTAGTCTAAACCTGAAGTAGCAACTTTCTGAAGTAACTTCTGGCCAACATTTTAGTTCATACTGAAGAAGTGAGCCATCAGATTCACTGAGGGCCTCGGTGGCACATCTAATTAATGCTCTGGCTAAGTGCTTCAGCTTAGTTCCAGATGCCAGCAATTAGTTTTGGTTCAAATCTCACCAGGCCCAAGGTTGACTCAGACTTCCATCCTTTCAGGGTAGGTAAACTGAGAACCCAGATTGTTGGGGGCAATAAGCTGACTTTGTAAAAATGCCGCTGGGGGGGCAAAACCCCCAAATAAGCAGGCATATACAAGGAATGAAGGGATTTGCTAAGCACATTCAGTTGTGCTTGAAATTGTAAGACGCTCTGAGTCTCCGGAGAAGGGCAGGATATAAGTGGAAATTAAAAAAAAAAAAAGTAGAGGAAAAAGGACACTGCACTAGGAAGAGACTCTATGGTGGGGGAACCTGACTCCCGAATTGACTTCCAGAATTGAACAGGATGTTTCCAGTTAGGGCCTTTGTGGCTCTTTGAGGATTTAAGGTTGCCGACCCCTGGACTAGATGAAGGTGAAGGTGAAACCAGGGGATTTTCCCACTGTAATGGGGCGCAAGTAAGGAAAGCCTGAATGTCAAGGAGACAGACTAGGTTAGCAGTTTTTAACAACACTAACAGAAGAACATATGGAGTTCTGAAATTTATCATTAGGATGGAACTCTGCAATGCAGTGGGGATTTTGGAGAAAGGCAGAGATCAAGAGAAGGACAGTCTCTTACAAAAAATGTCATTGCTGCTGTCCATTAGCTCAAGAGTCTGAAAGAGCAAGATGGCCCTCTGTTATTCCTTCGCTACTGTATTTTTAAAGTAATTTGGGAGAACGTCTCCTTCCTATTTGCCCAGAATGAGAGACTTTTTGTTTTGTTTTTCATGACACTAGTATAAACCGTTAATTAAAATAATAGAGACTCTCTGGCTCCTGGTTCTGTTTATCTCCTCTATCTAGAATTCCTTCCTCTCATTCAGAGGGTTGTAGAATTCAGCTTTTCTTGGCACCAAGATTTGCATGGCAGGGTCCGTTTGGGTTTTTTTCTGTCAGATGCTTGTGTCATTCCTTTAGCATGGAATATACACAATTCTGCTCCCGTGAAAGTTCTGGCAGCAGCAAGAGGTTTTATAGAAGCTCTGAGTAATGGTAGCGAGGAACTAAGGAATCAATGTTATTGGGGTGGAAATCTTTGCAGGTAATAAACGGCGCTCGGGGTTGTCCTCCATGAGTGACTTAGCAGCTTCCAGCCCAGAAATCCTTTGCACAGCAAAACATTAACAAGGAGAAAGACCAGGAGTGAAGATAGACACGTGGCTGGGTATGCTACCAAGTAGGGTTGAGATAGATCAGTGTCTTTTGACACAGGTATCTGCCTCGACAATGATCCACTTGCCACTCTCAAGATAAGGAGAATAGCGAACTGGGGAAACTCTTGGTAGGAGATGTCATTGACAAGTAGCGTTTTTTTTGGGATGTCCGTTTACTTAGATGTCAAACAGAGGATCAGACAAGCATTCAGATAGAAACCACTGGCAGCTTCAATTCCTCCCAAAACAAACAACATCTGTTTTCAGTTACTGCTCTGCACCCACCCACAAAATCCCACAACTCCTTCACCAACCATCTTTAACATTCTATCAGCACTGGTAGCCTTCTTTTCCAAAGCTAATAACAACACGGGGGACAAAGAGTTGCTATATTGTGGTTAATGCTCCTTTTCTGGTTCTAATTCCACCAACTCCACCCGATGACTGGTGTTTGAAAATCCACATCCAAACACTCCCAGAGCTTTATGTACTTCCAAAATTCTTAGCTGTAGCCTTCAAAAAGTTGCCAAAAAATTTCCGGGTATTAATGGTTTACACATTCCGCATCTTGTCTTTCAAAACCAGATTTTCCCAGGGCAGCTTGTATGATGCTGAAGGAATCAAATAAAATTTTGGACAGTTAAAATCCACCATAAAAAGCAATACTTCAAATAGAATGTAAATAACCTTGGAGGTCATCTAGTCTACCATTCCCACCAGCTGTGGTGGCACAGTGATTAGAATACAGTACTGCAGGCTAACCCTGCCAACTGCCAGCAGTTTGATCCTGACTGGCTCAAGGATGACTCAGCCTTCCATCCTTCCAAGGTCGGTAAAATAAGGACCTAGATTGTCAATATGCTGACTTTGTAAACCGCTTAGAGAAGACTGTAAAGCCATTATGAAGCGGTATATAAGTCTAAGTGCTATTGCTATTGCTCCATAGCAACGAAACAATAATGAAACAATAATGAAAACAGAAGTCTTAACTAAATATTTCTAAGCAGGAAATGCATCTAAAATTAATTTATTATATTAATTAATTAATATATCCTGCCTGGAATAGGAAACACATTGTACCTTGCATAGAAAGACAAGTTGGCAAAGCATTTCAGAGGATTGGGTAGGGGTACTACACCTCAAAAGAACTGCTCCCAGATAGCCACTGCACCACTTCCAAAACCCCAAAGCACCTCTAAACGGGATCTTTAGATATGGGTAAGAATATCCTGGAAAACACATTCCTTAAAAAATAATTATTAGTGTGACCAAAGAAAGAAATTATATAAACGGGAAATAGATCTCATTCTTAATCTGTTTTATGCAACTGAGCGTGAATTTAATCATATCAAAATTCATTTTTGTTCTGGTTCTGCTTACTTGCCCTGACTACTTATGATCAGCTCTCTGGCCTCACATCCTAAGGCAGGAATCTCTGAGCCCAGGAAAAGTTTGGCATCCCTGGTTTAAAACATAAACATTCTGGGTTTATGATTGTTTTGTTAAAGGGAGAGATGCCTGAAAGTCCAGCACAAAGTTTTTTAAAAACATATTTTTATTCCTATGTTTATGGAACATTGTGAAAGTGGATTATCAAGGATATATTTTCAGTTCCTCTGTTCAACCTACATCCTTGTTAATTCCCAAGGTCTCTCATCATGACATCACTTAGCCTTTCAGTCTGTTTCTGTCTTCAACTTGCATTACTAAACTCCATTTCCTGGCTGCCATATAGAACAAACACAGTCGGAGGTCCCACCCAACTCAGCACAGCTGGCAAGTAAGTTCCATAATTCAAAATATGTGTTTAGCCAACAGGAGCCTTTCAACAAGCCTCAGAAAATTGCTACCATCAAGTCAGCAAGGTTATTAAGACATCTCTTGTGTTGAGGTGCATTAGAATAGTGGGAAATGGAAAGTAAATTGGATTTGATCAGATCTCTGATTCCAGTAAATTTGTGATGGAATTCCCATGCAGAAAAACCTCTATTGAAATTATGCAATAGTTGGAAAAGGCTTACTTGAAAGTCTGTAAGGATGCCTGAAAAACATGTCAACCAACATGACTTCTGACTATTGGAACTGCTGGATACAAATCAAAATTCAAGATGCTGCAAATCATCTCATCAAGAGCTGAATCACCTCCTTGCCTCCGTGAATTTGTACTTGTTCCATATGCTTTGCTGCAGTAGTTGAGCAAGATATCTTGCAGAGACCTAATATATTACCTATTGTATGTATTGTAGGATTCAGTTAATAATTGAATTCATTACACAGCCACCATTTTGCAACTAGCTCTGGTTGATAGTTCTCAATGTTTCTTAAGTTAAAAAAAAAAGGAGGATCTCACCTGCTTATTATTGCATTGAAGTATTGAATAAACATTTTTCCCAAGCCAAATTTAATGACATACTTGACATAGAATCTCATGAGATATCAGGTCATGCAGTCCAAAAAGTTTGGCCAAGGCTTGAATTCTGTGGCATTTCAAAGCCTTGCTTTCTCAAGACAGAGACTGTTTTGCAATTACAACAGCACTTAGACTTATATACTGCTTCACAGTGCTTTACAGCCCTCTCTAAGCGGTTTACAAAGTCAGTCTCTTGCCCCCAGCAATCTGGGGTCCTCATTTTACTGATCTCGGAAAGATGGAAGGTTGAGTCAACCTTGGTTGTCAATCTTTAGTTGTTGTAAATTCCAAAACTGAAATGGAAACAACCCTGGCACGGTTGTTGACTTTTGAGAAAAAGCTAGGCTTGGAGATTACATGTGTGACCTTTCTGCCTGTCTCAGGGACACAGATCTCAGCGCCCTGGATTCACAATGCCTAAGTAGAGACCTGCTCAGTTTCAACCCTTCAATCACCTTCTCCCACTTATGATCAAGTCAATAGGGATATTGCCTTGATCCATCTTAACCTTAAAGCAGTGGTTCTCAACCTGTGGGTCGCAACCCCTTTGGGGGTCGAATGACCCTTTCACGGGGGTCGCCTAAGACCATCGGAAAACACATATTGCTGATGGTTTTAGGAACCAAGACACCGCTCCTCTATCCATCTCCAGGCGAGTCTAATAGGTCCTATTTCCAAGTAGGCGCCGTAGA
>JANHFM010000081.1:231958-250176 GCA_032468115.1 Grayia smithii | reverse complement strand
TCTACATATATTTGTGTGTATGTGTGTGTGTATGTGTAGGTGTGTGCATATATACACATCCACACATACTCTTAATATTTTTTAATTTTGCTGCTTAACAGCAAATTAGGACATATAAGGCTAGCTATAAGATATGACAACAAATTCCCTCTATTTACATTGTTTGCCTTCTAGTGGGCCTTCTTCTGGAACATTAGTGGTTTTCATTCTTCAATTTCAGTGCATTACACATATCTAAATTGCAATTAAACATGATATTTGCCAAACTGCACTTTTCCAGATATATTTCTTGAAGAAAGTTTCTGAAATAAAACATTTATCTCTGTCTCATTTTAAACTTTTACCTTCTCATTTTAGAACTATTATTTTAGTTTTTTGTCTTTTCTCTCTCTCTCCAGGTTTAAGAAAGTTTTTATTCGCTTTTAATATTTAAATAAGGGCGTAATGATTTGTCTCCAATATTGTTTTCATTAAAATTGTATTTCACAAGCCTACCCGTGTTGTCTTCTCACTGATTGTTTCCATACCATATATGGCAAATTACCTGAAGTGCTTTTGAAAGGAAATTGTCTCTGTCTAAAGGGTAGGGGTAGGGGTGTAATTGTGGGGAGAAATAATAATTTGTCATTCAGAGAGACAAACAGATTGGTCAGGGATTGCCTAAGTAAAGATGGTAGGTTGGCGCTTGGGACATTTCCTTTTGAAGTTGTCCTCCGGCATGTATGATGCCCTGAGGAGTCTTCCCATGGACCTTCCATGGGAGGTAACATAGTTTTCCCATGGACCTTCCAATTAAGGTAACATAATTTTCAATCCACAACCACACTGTGAAGCCAGGAATTCGCTCCCGGCTTTTCACATGTGCTCACCCCAATTGGAAGAAGTTGTAGGGATACAATGGCTTTTGCAAAGGGTGGTCCAAGAGTTACATAGATTCCACTTGATGTGTAAAGATGAAGAAAAACAGTTGAAAAGAAAACTCAGCCACAACAAAAAAACAATTGGTCAATGCTGGAGGTAGGGCAGAAAAGCATCTTAGTTTTTCAGAGTCCTTGGAGCCTCTACACACCTCCTCCTTACTATTAACCCTGTGGCTTGACCTTATCAAGAGTGACATCTGAATTTAATTTCATACAGAAAAACACTACAAGTTCTAGGCTTAAAGTATTGGATTAGCTGAATAATACTGCAGTCGGTCCCTATTAATTTTTTTCTCTTTCATTCTTCTGTTTTGGAACCATATTTTTACTTGACGGTCGGTCAAGTTGAGCATTCGTGAGAGCTGAAGACGTTTTTCTTTGTTTATATAAACACTGAAGAAGAATTCCCTTTCTAATTCTCTAATCTGGTATTTGGTGTATGGACATCTCTTTTTACGGATGCGTTGTCCACCTGTGGAACAAAACATAAAGGCAGAAGCCATTAAGTCTGAAATCAGATGTGGCTAGAGGGAGGACTGTTGCTCATATTGAATCAAGAACACCCTTATGTTTCTCTTCTAAGAAAGAAACTCTTGGCTCATTATTACTAAGTTTCATAATAGTGATGATCTCTCCTACTCAGCAGCTGTGTATATTAATTTCACCTTATCTGGGGAAATAGCCTGCAGGTGCTGCCTTAATCTAAAAAGACCTTTCTTTGAAGCCCTGCTTCAAACAATAGTACTACAATCTCTTCTCTAAACATGTTTGCTCAAGACTAGAGCATTTGTGGTCTTGAGAATGGGCAATGTCTCTGCATGCGCTGCCCAACTGGTCCTGAACAGTATTTTCTACCAAGACAGGTTTTACATATGAAGGGCTCAACTGCTGCTTGTTACTCCAGTGTAATGATTTTACCACATGTCTACAATTGAAGCTTAGCAGCAGCAGCAGCAACAACAATAACAACAACAATAATAATAATAGCAGCTTCCTGGGCCGGCTCTAACTTTAGTCATTGTACTGAAATTCATGAAACTTCATTAATTCATGAGACTTCTATCATTCATTAATTTCTGGATCTTTTGATTAAAATCTTAATGTTTATTTCTGCATTTACTTCACTTGTCACTACATTATGTCATCAGGATTTAAATCTGAAACATTTTCTATTTTTGCATTGTCCTTTTTCTTTAGTAATGACTTTTTAACTGTCTCAGATAACCACCTAGTTTACTGAGTCTTACCAGGGAAACTTCCTATTTAAATACTTTCAAAACCCCTGCCTGTCAAAGTTCTCTTCCAATCTCAGCTGCACTGGATACAAACATCTTAAGCCACTCCAGTTTTCCTTAAACAGAACTTTATTTTCTTTTGTCATCTTAACTTTGAAGTGATTAAATATAAATATTCGGGCCTTTCTCACTTAAATAAGGACTTGTCAACTTTCCTTTCACTGCTCAGAGTTAGAAAGGTCTTTTCGACCCTCAGTGCTTGAAGGAAGTCTTCAAAGAGAGAAAAACGCACATTAAAAAAAAATCAAGCTGTGACAGCTTGAAGAACAGTTGTGAGAAACCAATTGTTGGACACAAGGCAACATTTAACTCAAACAGAGCTTAGGAGAAACTGATTATTTTAGACAAAAGAGCTAGTTTTAACTAAAGTTGTTGTTCTTAATATATAGCTGCTGTTGCAGACCCTGCCTTCATCTGTTACACCCTGTTCCCCTGGAATCCATAAAATCTGAGATGGCTTTGAATCCAAGTATCTCACTAAGCTTTTAAGGATAACACACATGACTTTTATAGTATGTGTGTAAGTGTTTGTGTGTATTAATCGCAGGATTACATGGCTATCAAAGGACTCTGAAATCTCCTTTTGAACAAATTTTACAGGCGAAAAATGTGCATTATATTTTGAGGGGTTTGAACAAGGAGCTCTCCCTCCTCTCTCTATTTAGTCCTTTGTTTAATGATTTAGGGAAAAATCACCACCTGAGGAGGGGATAGTTTGAAGTTGGGTGTTTTGGTTTTTTTTAAGGCATCCATTGGCGGATGAGCATTTCACGGCCAATTTCAGTCTTCGCCACGTGATCTCGCCTTTTACAACAAAGTTTTGTTGGGGGAAATCTAACGGCCCTTCATAAACCTTCTCCGCTTATAAAACAGCATATAAAAATTTAATAGCGGCGGTGCGCTAAGATTTCCAAGCCCCGTTCATAAAAAGCGCTAGGGCGCTGCCTTTATACGTACTGGAGCTGCTGGATTTCTCTTCGTTGTTGCCGGAAGACGAAGCGGGGCTGCTGCTGCTCTCGGCCCTTCTCCGCCTCTCCTTCTCCCCCACCGCCTCCCGGTCGCAGGCCGCCTCAGAACTCGACACCGCAGCTGCAGCAACTCCCGAGGCGGCGGAGGCTACTGCAAGCTGCATCTTTTCCCCGGCGGTGCCCTTGTCGCCCGCGTAATCCGAGTGGTTCTCCGCCGGGCCGTAGGCAGTCTCGAAAAACTGGTCGAAAGCCTGGGGCAGCACCCCGTTCCTGCCCACCGTGCTATAGAAACTGGACGAGGCCGCAGCCGCGGCGGAGACTGCGGTGGTGGCCGGGTGGTGGTAGGCGCCGCCGGCCGCGCTCTTCCCGAACATTTCGCCCCGGCTGGCGGCGGCGGCGGCAGCGGCAGCGGCCACGGCGGCGGCGGGCGGGAGGCAGTCCCGGTGCCTGAGCTCGTCGGCGGAGTAGCAGTGAGGGAGGCTGTTGCGGGGGTGCCACTTACTGGCCGGCTCCAGGGCATAGTCCCGGAAGGTCACTTCTCGCACGGGTGGCACCTGGGACAGGTTGGACGGATAGGAGTAGGGCACTGGGCGAGAAGACGGGCTTTGGGGCAGGAAAGAAGGGAGGCCGGAGAAGTCAGGGCCAGAAACGTAGTAAGTACAACTGGGCAAATACATATTCGAGGAACAGGGTACTCGCTCGTCCAAATCCATAACGTGGCTGGCTACCTCTGGTTCTCCGCATTAGCCGAACTTAACATGACGCTCTAATGCAGCTGTCTCTTGGAAGCTGAGCCGTGAAGTAAGAAATTGGGAGACGTAAAGCTGACGTGGAAAGCTTTCCCCTTCCTTAGCAGGGAGGCGCTGCTCACGTGACCAAATGTTAAAATTGACAAGCTACGAGTACGGGCCCTCTTCCTCTCCCCACCCCACCCCCTCCTTTCTCCTTCCCCTCCTTGGGAGCCATCTCGAGAGAAGCAACAGATCGTCCCCTCGGGTCTCCAGACGTTAAAAATAGAACAAAACACCGAAACGCAAAGATTTAAATGCAGTTTATACCTTTATGACTTTCGAACGAGAACTTCCAAAAGAAGGGAAAAAGGAGGGGAAGGCGTGCGTACTCTTTTTTCCCCACATTAGATATTCTCCCCTCCTCCATTTAAGCTATCTAGACCCCATTCTGATGGAATGGCAATAAAAGGTTTGGAAGCTGCAGAATCCTGTTTCTCGCCCCTTCCTCTTTTTCCTCCCGGGTTTGGAGAAATGTCTTGTCAAAGACACACACACTCACACACACACTCTCTTCAGCATAGGCAGGTCTGTCTAATGGGCTGCTCAACCTCTTGCGGTCTTCCTGAAAGGGCCTCGATTAGATAATCGTCCAGACCTCCAGGCTTTTCTGAAAGCCTCTGCCGGCCAGCGTGCGCCAGGGTCAAGTCTGCACAGTGGTTTTCTTGCTAGACGCGGATGGCGTGCTGCTATTCCTGTTTACTTGCCTTCCTTCTCATGGATACCTATTCACCTCAGCTAACTTGGGAATTTTCACTCGGTCTTTGCTTCGGACGCTGAATTTGTAC
Organism: Grayia smithii; assembly: GCA_032468115.1. Lineage (NCBI taxonomy): Eukaryota > Metazoa > Chordata > Lepidosauria > Squamata > Grayiidae > Grayia > Grayia smithii. The sequence goes on along the minus strand of JANHFM010000081.1, from coordinate 245,417 downwards.
ATTAAGTGTGTTTAACCAGGGTTTGATTTCTTTCTTTTCTCTCTGTCATTCATCTTCTACATTCTTGATTTTTGTCCTGACTTCCTATAGCAAGAGGTCTTTGAGACAGCAAGTGATCAGGGAAAGGATCTAATCTCAGAGAAACAGCTGCCAGGTTGGACGATCCCTTCTATCCAATACTGGAAGTTTAAAATAAGGACTGGACTTTCTATCCGACTTTCTATCCCTTCTATCTGATCCTGGACTTTAAAATAAGAACTAGTTTTTTTGCCAACTGATTGAGTGAAAGTGGCATTTCAGAGAGATAGGAGATTTGCGTCCTCCCCAACATCCTCCACTAACCAGCGGAAAGGCCTTCAGAAGTGGTGGCCAAAACTAGTGGCTTCTCAAACTCAAAATTAACAGTAAGAAGAACATCCTTATATTTATTCATAGCCAAAAGATACAGAGAGAGAGACAGAAATATTGCTATACAACACTCTTCTCACAGAAAGCAAGCATCATACTTCTGCGGGCTGAGTTAGTCTGATGAAAAAGAAAATAAAACTTTTTTTTACTTTAATTAGAAACGCATGTACGTGCATATCTGTGCGTTTGTGTATGTGTCACGAGTATGTATCTGTCACGGGTATGTCTAGGGTAGAAAACTGATCTATCGCTGCTCTTCGGGCAACTGATTCTAAAATTACCAAAGAAAATAGGGCAGATTTCCTAGTGGCAGCGAGATCCATTGTCTGAAAATTAAGGAAAAGAAAAAGTGAAATTCTTGGGAGTGGAAATATTGATTCTCAATTCTTTTCTTTCCTCCTTGGTAAATAAACAATGAAAAGCCTTACTCTGCATTCTGGGTGCTTAGGATTTAATTGTCGGGTCCGATTTGTTTATTTATTACAGAATTAATTCTAACTGACTCTATAATATTGGGTTCTGGCAGAAAAATACCTTGATTGTGTATTTTCTTTACCTTTGATTTAAGTATACCCAGTTGTAAATATCAATATTATCTAGTAAGTACTTTGTGGTGGAACACACTAATTTATTAGCATTAATGTTTATATACTTTTTAATGCTCCCACTCTTTTCTTCTGCTCTCCCTTTTCTTTTTTTACAAGGGTAACCCATCGCAAATCAACAGCTTTGGACATATCCCTTTAATGAACTCTTTATTTTGGATCGCTGGAATAACTTTTATGGGCCTTCAACGTTTGTAAACTGAACTTGAAATTATTAATTAATCTCTGTCTTTGTCACATTTGCCAAAAGAGTCGATGAAAATAGGAGATAAGGGTGTCATCAAAGGACCGGTTACAGCTTGCTCTGGGTCTATGTGGGACTATAAAATGGTTTTATTTCTCCTTCCTTCCTTTCTTTGTGTGGTGTGTGTGTGTTGAGGGGTTTTTTTCCAGGATTTTTTCCAGAAATATGCAACAGGGATGCTTGCCAAGTTGACTTCAACAGCAGCCTTCTTGCTTTTCCGTACTTTTTTCCTTCTCAAGCAAAATACCTGTCTCTGAGTTCACGCTCCAACCTTTCCCATTCTTGATATAAAAACTGCATTTTCTTTCCTTTTCTGAAGGGTCTCTCCTCCCCCCCACCAACGCAACTCCAGCGATAACAAAGGCGCCACCGTTGCACAGAGTCGCCCCGCCTCTGTTGCTCTATAGCAAACAGCTTCCTTGCCCTTGCAGGAGACGAGCATTTCAGGGGCTCTTGGAACCCGGCGCGTCTAAGGAAGGGGAGAAAATAGCTCTCAACTGACTTGGGCTTTTATAGCACTTTTGGCAGTCAACTTCAGCTTGTCTCCAGCAGACGCGACTGAAAGCTGAACGAAAGCACCGCCTTCCCCGAAGCTTTCAAGAAACAGTGTCCTTTAGGGTAAAGGGGGCAACAGACCTGGAAGGCGAGCTCTATACAGTCATGCCAAGGGCAGCCAAGAACCGTCTGTGTATTCCTTTCAATCGAAAGAGGAACGAAGACTCCGTCTCGGGGAAGAGATAAGGCAGAGAGACGGAGGGGAGGGGAAGATTGAGAGGTGGCGTGAAGAAAGTGGTTGCGGTAACCCGCAGCTCCAATCTCTGGTTCATCTTATTTCTTCTGGGCTTACGCAACTAGTGGGACACTTGGAGATTTGGGGAAGGTGCATTCAAACGCAAGGCATAAAGAGCCTCCCGCTGAGCTTCCATACGGATGGCAGGTTTCCTTGAAAGGAATGCCATTCAAGCAGACTTCTTCGCTTCCTTCGTTGCCAGGTGAAAAGTAGCAAAGGAATGTCCAGACTCTTCCCAATAGTTCTCCAGCATCCCCAACTTGCTCCTAACGGGTTGTCTTTCTTCTATTCTCTCTCTCTTAATCCTTGCCCCACTATATGCAAATTTATGAGCCCACTCCTTCGGAAATGTTCCTGAGTTTTCATATACCTGGAAGAATAGATGCGAAGAGCAAGGAAGGAGTAGAGAGCAGCGTCCCAATTTACTTCGCTGGAAACCAGGTCAATAAAGAGAGGCAACCCGTTTAGAAAGAAAATTAACCGGGTTCTGTATCTGAGGGGAGCGGAGGGAGTTTGAGAAAAAAAGCTGTCGTGTTTTGAATAAAGATGCAGTGAATGAAGTGGGGAGTTTAGGAAACCAAGAACGTTGATTATCCACACCCAAGTTAAGTATTGCTGAAGAAATGTAGGATTACTATTTGACTTTGAAAGAATACAAAAGGAACCTAATTAAAATATTTCCTTTGCTCTCTATAATCTCCCATATAAATTATTTTTAAAATGTCTAGCCATTTTCTTAATTAGAAGTGGCTTTAAAAATTAGGATTATGTCAGGTGTCTAAACATGTCAGAGCATTCCATAGGAAACCTTTCCTTTTGAAGACAGCTATGTTTGCAACATGTCTATGAAAATGAGTTTGTTGCAACAGGTCTTCTATCTGCCATTGTTTCCATTTCATTATTTTTACCTTCTGTTAATTTAGAGATTTGAATACATGTGTACATTTCACACAGCTCTCTTAATGTCTATGGGATTTGCAATTTATTAGTCTCTGAATTTCTAAAAGTGTGACTTTTAAACAATGGGTACAAACAGAAAGAAAAAAGTGCCATAATCATTTGGGTATTAAAACTGCCTCATGTTTCTTTCAAAGTTAATGTTTCTAACCCCCTCTCAAATGAAACCAGATCTTATAATTGTAATATAGCTTAAATCATCAAATATTTTAAAAATGTAGTTCCATTTTGTCATTTTCTCTCAGGATTTTCCTTAGATCTTTTCATAGTATTATTATTTACAAAGTTATTGTTTTAAAATGAGATATAAACTTCTTAAATATTTTCCTAAATAAGGATCTAATGGGATATTTGGTTTGACTCTTTGAATGTGTTCTGAGTGTGGAGAGTGAAATGATTCTGCATCAGAATAAATGTTTAATATGTTTGCATGTTTTGTTGTCCTCTCAACAAAAGTATTAATCAAAAAAATTGTGGGAATAAGATGCTTAGTGCAATCCTAATGAATAAGAATAAATACTGCTAAACTTAATATACTTGAAAGACATTTAAATATTCTTAATAGTCACTAGTTTCCTCTGGAGGGTGTATTATTGCCATTATGTATATATGTGTGTATATATATAACTGGTTGCTCTAGAAATCCACTCAACTCTAACTTACTTGGAAATATGTTTTATTTGTTCCCTCTTGTTGCTGATCATTGCCTCTATACCAGTTAGAAAACATGAAGCCTCATATGTCTAATAAGGAGCAAGTCCTATTGAGTTCAATACTAGTTTATTTCAAATTAGCACAGCAAGCATAACCCTGATTGCATAGTTGATTCTCCACATTATTTTTTATTTACAAAACCACCCAAATTTGGGAGGTTTATCTCTAGAAATATGAAAGGCAATTCTCATTTTTTTTTCACTTGCCACAGTCCCAATGAAAACATGACCAATACTCAAATGCCAATTTCCAGCATTGCAGGAAGCATTTACTTTCAGGCAAGCTTGATTCTTTCAATCAGGCTTGGAAAACAGTAATCTTTGTTTTCACTCTACTTCATTTTTTACTTCACCCCTCAAGTTTGACAAACTTGTGCAAGTACATTCTTTACTTACTTAATTTAAAATTAAATATTCTAAACCTGAAGTTAATTTTAAGTACTAGAAATAAAGTGAACTATTAAGTCTTTAATATAAAATTCTATGTCAGTTCTTTCTTTCCCAATGTTTTCATCGGTAAAAGATGGAGGATAATTTTCACTTGAGGTTGCTCAATAGAATCCCTTCCTGATCTCTATCCCTCAGGACCCAATCCCGTACTAGGACTTTCTTTGATGAAGAAAAGTCTTTTGGCACTTCATTGATCAATAGAATCTTTTCCACATTCAAGTGAAAGTTAACTAGCGCCAACTGAATGTGTCAACAGAACTTCCAATCTTTCCTGGATACAATACTCTATATCAAACCACGTTCCGTACATTTACCTTTTTCCAAACGTCATGCTATCTCAGTTTCTGCCTTGGGAATGTGCTGCATTCAAACAATAAAATCCACAGTGGCCTCCAAGTTAATTTTAAAGAACCATTTTACTGAAACATTTCTAAATAAAAATTCAGGAATGGATTCTGCATCAAGTGGGATTTTTCCCCACCTCTGCAAAATTAAAGGCTATAACTTTTATGTCCGGTTGAGGAGAGAAAAAAGCTGTTCCAAGTTTCTGAACAACAGAAACAATCAATGGACAACATTCCAAGTCTGACATATTTAGATGTATTGACACAGGTGATGCCTTGAACTTGACCTCGGGTTTGTTAATCAAAGAAATTCATAAAAATAAAACTCTTTCCTGCAATGATCACATCTTCTTAAAAGCAAAATATAGAAAGAATACCTTTTCTTTCTTTTTCTCCTTTTTTTCAATAACCTTAGCAATGAAATTCTTATTTAATATCCAAAGCAAACCAGGATAATTCATTCTATTTATTGCAACTACAAGTGATTTTGCAATTTTTATTTAGAATCAACTCCCTATAAAATCCATACAAAATAAAACAGATGCTTGTTTAAACAGTTGCAGAAGTGTTGCCAGTTATAATAATATTTCCCATTGTATTTTATTGTATTTTATTTTTCTATAGTGCCAAGAGTTTGCTTTCTTCGGTTCTATAAATTATTCTAAACATAAATTTATATACCCCAATATGCACCAAATAAATCACACGTATCTTGAATCATTCATAGTAGTCCAGTAGTCTATATGTTAGAAAACATCTAGATACCCAAATTATACGCTTCAATAGTACTTTTCCCAACTAGACTAAACCACAAGCCACAACCTTGTATCAAAAAGGTTTTTAAAAACTGTATTCCTATTGGGTCAATCAATCTTATGAACATTCCCTGATTTCCCCAAAATTCATTGTAAGAATTTAATGTAATAATGTTAAAACTGATTTTCATGTTGGATAATAAGTCTACTAATTAGACAAAGAAGGGTTTAGTGCTTGCTGCATATTTATATTAATTGGGTTAAGAAGAGAAGAAAAGTACATTTTCCCATATTCCTAAAGCAGTCTAATATGGCTGATATGATCCACAAATATTTTACTTTCAACATAAACTTCCTTTCTTCCTCCAGCCCAATAGCTAATTGTCGGCAGAAATGAAAATGACATATAGTTATTACCTTTCTGTGGTATTTGCATCAATGATTGGTATCATCCTTATTATTTGCAGAATAGAGGGATATAAATAAGTTCAGGTGGCAAGAAATAATAGCTTTATGGTTGGTATGATGACAAATTATATCAGAGTTGCATTTTGCAGTGCCCACATCAGAAATGGGAGAAGCAAAGCAAGATGAGATCCCTGCAATGGAGCCATTAGGCTGAGTGAGAATGCAGGCAAAACCTCCTTCATGCCCTTCTGTTCTCATGCCAGCCTGGGGTAACTTCCACCACAAATAATTACTGGAGTGCTGCTGCTATATGGATAGTCTTAGAGTTGAACTGGAATGCTATATAGCTTCATTTAGGGGGAGCATTCAGACATATCCAGATTATAATTTAGTCTGGAATACATTGGTTTTATTTGAAAAGAAGCGCTTGGTGGATCTGATGCTACACTGGAAGACCACATAACCAATCCCCATTTTTGGCCTTTTAGAAGGTAAGCATCCTCTAATGATGCATTAGAGTCTAATTCATCATTGATATCAGAAGATATCAATGAGAAATGACCAGACGGATAAAACCAAATGGAGAGATTGCATTGATTTCTTCCTCTGTTACAGTGCATCTTCTTCCTCCTGCCTGCCTTGATTTAGAAATACTTGTTTCGTTCATGTAAATTAGATTTAGCCAAACCAAAGCCATTTAACCCTTTGCCTCACAGCAAAGCAACTGGTGTCTGTAACCATGTCTGGCTGCTAATAGAAACACTTTCAAACTGCAAGTGGGCCAAGTGGGATATCCCACAAATTCCAAAGAAAATAAAGGAGAATGACTAAAAGGAAAAATTATTAGGGTGGAAGTGTGACAAGTTTAAAACAAAACAAAAAACAAACTCTCGAATGCTGCTTCAAGATAAATGTTATGAGCAGCTGCAGGAAATGAAAAAGCTTCTCCTTTGGAAAAGCTTCCTTTTGAGTCCAGAGAAAAGAGGTTGGCCTATAAGGGGATGAAGTAAGTGCTGTTTCAAGGCCAAGTGGAAAATATTGCATGCATCATTAATTTCTGTCTGCTATGACACTCCCCCTTCCATCTCCTAAATGCATTTTTGTTTATAAGCCAAGCCTGAAAAATTAACGTGGTTTCCCCCCATCTATTCTTATAAGACTATTCCATGGAAAATGGGTGGGTGGGGTTTTTTCTCCCTGAAGGATGGAAGTAGGGAGTTTGGAGTGGATTCTTGTTGGAGACTTCATCATCATCATCATCATCTGCAGGGCCTGCCTCAAACCGCCCTAACATATTTTCGAGATGCTTTACCAACCTGTTTATGCCTTATAGGAGGAGGTGGCAAGGCTGTGAGAAAATCACACCGCACAGTAGGATAAAACCAAGACGTAGAAAACTATATTAAAGACAGTTTAAAAGGCACCCCTGCGGCCTGGGATCTATTGTTTTGCCGCAGCGGACACGACACATCTGAATCGTCTTAGCTACGCAACATTTATTCACACTCAGTGGCTGGAAGTTCACGTGTGTTTTCTTACCCCAGTCGCCAGGATCCAGTGTCGCGGCGCAAAACATCCGTGGGGAATTTGGCCGGCAGAGAGCCTGTCGGGTCGAGGAGAAAGAGCCGCCCTCCCCATTTCAAGAACCGAAGTCTGTTCTGCAGAAAGGGGACGTGTCGGGACCGGTTCCGCCGACTCTCAGGAACTCTCCGGTTCACTTTTCTGCTTGCCGCGAACTTGAGGCCAAACGTTCTCCAACCGCTCGTCTTGTTGGTGGCTCCTTTCCCACTCCTGCTGCTTAAACAGCCGGCGGCGGAGATGATTAAGCAGAACGGAGTCCGGGAAATCAGATTCAAGGGTTATGTAATCCCACGAATCTCCTGTTTCTGTTCCCCTCCCCTTTCTTCCCGGTCTCGGTTTCGGTCTCGAAAGCATCCGCTGCTCTTTCCCTGGCGAGACCCTAAGGCATTGCTTCCCCAAATCACCAGGGGTCAGCCTACAGTAATGACCATGGATCGCGTGTCGTAGGACTTGACCTTTACTACGTCGAACAGGATTCTTTTTTCACGCTGCAGGAAGAGATGGGAAGGGAGAGGGCGGAGGGGAGGGGGAGGGAGGAGAACGATGCTCTCTTTGGGGACTTCTCATCGGAAACCAGGGGAAGGGAAGGCAGCGGCCCTGAGTTTTCCTTAGCGCCATATTTGGTCTACTTCACCAGCGCCTGAAAATGTTCTTTCCTCCCACGCTAGAGCCTGTAAACCCAAGAAGCAGATGCCCGAAAACCCAGGAAAGTGGTCTAGAAAGGACTGCTTCCCAGAAAAAGGAAAATAAAAAGGAAATATAGATCTAGAGTAGAATTAGAAGCCTTCGTTCTTACTAGGTTCACCAGGCGTCCTAATCCCCCCCCCTCCAAAAGCAATGAGCAGATTGTGGGGAGAACATAGGTCTAGATCAACATAAGGGTGGGTTATGAGGATGGGAGTAGAGAATGGGCTCTTTTGAGAAAGAGTGGAAGTTTTCTCCACATGAAACTCTTGGGGGACATTTTCAACACTACAGAATGGGCGACTGGACTTCTAAGGTGTGTCTAAAGTCTCAGGTTCCTGGCAGGTTGTTCCCACTACTGTCATCTTCTGAGATGAAATTCACACTTATGACATTTTGTTTCAAGAAAAATTAGATGCACTCCCAAAGTTTAATTAATTTTGGGGTCTCACAAATTCAACTGTAGACTTATAAAGTCTCTCTCTCTCCCTCCCTCCCTTTCTCTCTCTCTCTTATCCATCTATCCATACAAAGCTTTTTTCCAGTAAATCATAACGTTCTAGTGGAGGGCTAAATACTAAATATTTGGGAATTAAAGTATATTTAAAGACACTGAAAAAACAGCTCTCAGTTATATTTCTTCGAAAAACTTGCTGAGCATTATTTTCTTTCAGTATAAAAATAAACAAATAAATTCAAATTTAAAATACCATTTCCATGAGTTAAAATGCAAAAATAGTTTAAGTGTACATTATTTTTAAACAAATTGTGTGTATGTGTGTGTGTGTGTGTGTGTGTGTTTAGAAAACTTTTTTCAAAGGCTTCTAAAATGATACTTTTAAGAAAGGAAGGGATTAGGTATTATGGCAGATTCCAGATAAATGGGAGGCCTGTGATTTTCAAAGATCTGTAGAAGTTGAGAGTTACCCAACCTGTTGAAACAATTTTCCTTCTAGCTATTAAACACCCTCCTGCTACATATTCCTTATGATACAATGATTTATTCGAAGTTTATTATTCAACTTTTATTTTATTTTTTAATTAAGGAAAAAGTTGAACATTCTTTGTAGCTACAAATGTTTCCTTTGGGAATGAGGAATAAGTAGCAAAAGAAGAAACAAAGGATAGGAATTAGGTGAAGACTCAGTTCTTTAGAAATCAATCTTAAATTTATTTAGAATAAGGAGTGGAAAAATCTTAAATCAGTAGATTACTCTGGATCAGTTGAATCACCTATATGAGACTTCACAACTATAGCACCTTATTTGGAAAATGATCGATGGCACTGTGCCATGAAATCAAGGTGTGTATCTGTGCTAGTGCACAAATTTCATTAGTGTTATATGTACTTGTTAAAGCAGTACTACATGCATATTTTTGAGTCCAAATGAGAAGGAAAGAAAAAGAAAAGATACAACTGCAGGTTATATTCAAAAACATAAATGCCAGCATTTAGCAGGTAAATTAAAATATTAACCAATAGGAATTTTGTATCTCCCTCCAAAGAAGAAGATTAGGCATATGCCTTATATAGAAAAATCAATGAATTCTTCTTAACAGGTCAAAGCACAGTAGTTATGTGAACATAATGATTATGTTCATTATAATGAACATTATATATATATATATATATATATATATATATATATATATATATACGTGTATATATATATATATATAAATAAAATAAAGTGATTCATTCATATATATTGAGCTCATATAATACAGTTATAGTTAAATTAAGTCCATTCATGTAATCAAGATAAAATATGAGAAATATAGTATATTCCAGAATTGTACATTGTACTAATTTCTAATTAGCTCCCCAATTGAACTCTTAATGTCGAAGTGCTTGTTCAGCTAGAGAAAGAAAATAAGAGTTTTTAGATGTCTTGTATAATTGAAAGAATAGGTGTCCTTCTTATATCACTTTTGATCAGGGGTGGGTTCTACTTAACTTTACTATTGGTTCTGATGATGCACACGCTTTGTGTGTGATCAGCGCACGCAGAGCGCACGTTTGGTGCACACATGTGCTTTGGGAAAAAACCCTCAAAAAAACATTTTGCGCATGCGCGGATCATGCGGATCGCAGAGAACGGTAAGTATGGGCACGCGGGCGGGCTCAGCTCCCGGTCGTGGAGAACCGGTTTGGTAATGTCACAGGGTCACCGTTACCGGATCACGCGAACCGGCCTGAACCGGGAGCAACCCACCACTGCTTTTGATCATGATTTACAATGTTTTTGCCTGAAAGTGGTACTTCTGGTTTCTGGCAAAAACTGCCCATTATGAACAATGGATTTATTTAATGACTGTGGAATTCACTTAACAATTGTGGTGTTTGCTTAATGGCCACTTCATTCACTTAATAACCACCACAAAAGGGTCATAAAATTGGGCGTTGTTCTGTCCTCACTACACATTAGTCTCTGTGCAGCTCGACATGCAACTAAACCCATGTATCCTCCAATAAAACAGATCGTGTGCGTAGATCTCAATGCTTTATTTTGAAAGAACAGGATATGGTGAAACTGGGGAAAATAGGAATGCATACAATGAGAACCAAATACAAGATAGGCAGTATTGAGTTATTGCTGAACATAACAATTAATAAATACAAGTAATTTGAATCTCACCAGTGATGTTCTGTATGTGGGATGTAGGTTTGTCCTTGGATGACTATGTGCCACAGATTAAGATGGATTCTTCTTTGTGTTTCTGCCTTCTCCAAATGCTAAAGGATATGGTCTGGCTTTCCAGAGTGCACTTGTTTTGAGAGTGCAGGCTGATGGGTAAAAAGGTTGGGTCAGCTTCAAACAATATACTTGGTATTTGTCTTTCTGGCCACTAGATGGAGCAAGAGAACAACAACAGTATATAAAAGTTATATGCTGGCGCATGACAGATTGCAGGATGAGGTGCTTAATGATTGGTACAACTGATGACTATAAATCTGGACTCTAGCTTAAAAAATGTGCATTGAAAAGAAAAATTTGTACAACATAAAATGGGGGAGAAGTTTGTGATTTAGTATATTTGCTAAAATTTTCTTAGCTATTTTCTTGGATGAATCAAGGACAACCCAGTCACCAGGCCTTCCTGTTAAGACTTAATAGGATTTATTTATTTGGGCAAAAGATATTACGCAACAATACCTTTTGATAATCTAGCTTTAGAGTTTAGCAGGCTAAACTGTGTAAACTAAGACTGCCCTCCCCAAAAGCAATCAGGAAATGATTGTGAGAATGAAGTACAAGAACAGAGAAAAGTCATGGACTGAAGACATTAATTTGGAGATAGGCACTGCACTTTCTACAATGAATGAGACAGGAGAGACTGTCCAATGATTTTCCTAACGATTTAAGCAATAAATCGAATTTATCAAATTATTTACTTGCAATGATAGTGTTTGAAGGGAATTTTTCTAGCCTGCTGCTATTCAGTCCACATGATGGCAGCATAATTATTCTTCAAAGGGAGCTCTGAATGCAATACATTATAAAAAGTGATCTCCCCCCCACCAGCTGTGTGTATGTGTGTGTGTGTTTGTGTGTTTGTGTGTTTGTGTGTAAGTGATGGGAATTAATTCTTAAAGCTTCAGTTAATGGTCAGATAGGCCAAGGGTCCTACAACTCTAAAGGTAGGAGCCCAAAACATTTAGGGGAAAATTAGTTTCGATGGTGGAAGAATTACTATAATATAATGATAGAAAATTCTGCAGTTTTTCCTTGAAAACAAAAACACTACAGTCATAGGATATGGCTGCCATTCCCAACATGATGCCCTCCAGATGTAAATTATGGGTCCCAAAATTGGGAGGTTTGAGACTCACTTGTACATCATGTCTAGAGAAAGTTGGGATGGTTATTATACAGGGGTGGGATTCTTGCCGCATTGCTGCTGGCAAGGAAAACAGCTGAGGTGCAGCAATTCACTCTGCCGTGCCAATCAGCTGGGCTTTGGAAACGGAAATATAGGTGAGTATCATGCAGGGGCAGGCGGGCCCACTTCAAAATCGGAGCAAACTGGTTCGCTCATAGCTGAAAGTCAGAGCTAATGGTTCGCCCGATCTGGTCCAATGTATTATACTATGTTCTATTTTCACAGAAGTACATATTTATATAACCAAGTGTAAAAAAGAAGTTATACAGATATATACATTTCATTTAATAATGGCTTTAGATTACAGGATGACAGAAAATTAGAAAAATCTTCCTAATGGAAAAAAACCGCTGGAGAATGGAATGAACTATCCAGGAAAATGGTGAGTTTTGTCCTCTTCTGGATATATTCAAGAAAAAGATAGACATTTGTGTGTGTGTGTGGGTGGGGGGTTGATATTAAATGGGATTCCTGCATTTATCAGATTTAGGCTCAATAACCTACATGACTGGCTCTTTCTTAGACTATAATATAATATAATTACTAATTCTATATAATCAAGGGGGAGGGATCTGAACAATCTTTCTTTCTCTGGACAATCCTTACTTTCAAACTTTTAAATAAACAAGAACAGATTATGAGAACGATATAGACCAATGTACATTGACTTCAGCAAAGCATTTGGTAACGGATCTGATAGCACTGGGATACTTTATTAAATGTTTTTGGCAGAGTCAACTGGATTGAGATGGTGGGCTATAGAAATTTAATGAATAGATAAAATAAATTCTGATTAGCACACCCATAAGCCATAAGTATGAGTTGGATGGCATGGACATTTATGTGGAGAGAGTAAGAGCCAGAGCCAGTGTGGTCTAGTGGTTAAGCCACCAAGCTAGAAATGAGAAGCCTCTGAATTCCACTCCCACCTTAGCCGTGAAAACTGGCTGAATGACTTTGGGCCAGTCACTTTCTCTCAGTCCAACACACCCCACAGTTGTGCAGAAAATAGGAGGCAGATTAGATACGTTCAGCTCTTTGAGTTATTTATAAAAATAATAAAAGGATTAAAAATAAAAATAAGTAGATAAATAAATATAATAACACTCTGAAAATGTTTACCAGTGGTTCCTCATTGAATTTGAAAGAGGTTTCAAGAGGGGCACCACAAGAATAGTCTGCTACTCTAACATTTTCATTAAAGCTTTGGATGAAATGCTGAGGGAATAATTCTCAAATTTGCAAGAAATGCTAAGTGGGTAGGATGCTGCAGCAGGATGAAACGATGTTCAAAGCAGTAGTGGTAGTTTAGAATAATAGGCTGAAATGAAATTTAATAAATGAGTGCACTTAGGAAGCAAACATCAAATGCACAGATTGGATTTGAGAGTAGTCCTTGGAAACTGTTTTCTGGTGTGATTGCAAAGAAGATGAATTCAATTTTGTTGTTGTTAGTTAGCAAAGTTGTGTCTGATCCATCGCGACCCCAAAGACAACGTTCCTCCAGGCCTTCCTGTCCTCTACCATCCTCTGGAGTCCATTTAAGGTCACGCCTACCGCTTCAGTGACTCCATCCAGCCACCTCATTCTCTGTCGTCCCCTTCTTCTTTTGCCCTCAATCTTTCCCAGCATTAG
>JANHFM010000081.1:206802-231858 GCA_032468115.1 Grayia smithii | reverse complement strand
ATTCTCTCTCTCTGTAAAATTTGGAGACTACCCATTCAATCACAGAGGGTCCATTTGTAGCAATTTACCATTTAAGTATAGAGTATTTAAATGTAGGAACAAAATGTGGAGGATGTTCAAGGTAACAGGAGAAGGAAGAGAAGAACTTCCATCGAATTCTGAAATTTGAGAGTAACCTCTGAGGACTTCTGATAATTTCTTATAATAAATCTTGATGGGAAATTCAATGATAAATACATGCTAATTGCTAACCTTCTGATTTTTGATCATGTGAGCATGTGGATGCTGCAATGGTTAAATATGAAAAGTGGTCACAAGTCACTTTTTTCACATTGTAATTTTGAATGGTCACTGATTGAATGGTTGTAAGTCAAGGATTACCTGTAGTGTGTAGTAGAAGAAAATATCTGTAGCCCAGAAGCTGAGCTGAGGAGTCCTTGGTGCTCTTGGAGCTTGGTTGTTTATTTGCAGATGTTTCTTTACCCAACTAGGTAACATCTTCAGTGCTAGAAAGCAGTGGGGTCTTCTCTCTGTTTATATGCAGTGCTTGCCCTGCTATGTTGAAGGAGGTGTTCCATAGTATGATGCATAATCTTTAGCTTGTTATATATAGTATGATGCATAATCAGGGGTGAGTTCTACTTACCTTTACTACCGTTTCTCTTCATGCACATGCTTTGCACGTGATCAGCGTGCACATGCTCGCTTTGCTCACGTCGAATGCGTGCTCCATGCATGCGCACTAACTACTGTCCTTGGAAAAATCTTGAAACAAGCACTCTGTGCATGCACAGAGCAGAGAATCCTAAGTACAGGCACATGGGTGGGCCTAGCTCCCGGCCATGGAGAACCGGTTCAGTGATGTCACACCCTCACTGCTACCGGATTGCGCTAACCTGGCTGAACCCAGGAGCAACCCACCACTGTGCATAACCTTTACCATATATATCCTGCTGTATGGCTTAAATTGCATATTTATTTGTGCACTGCCCCAAAGTTGCTGCATAAGGAAGATGGACAGTCTCTAAATATGATAAATCAATAAACATGTTGTATAGCATGTATACAATGTGTAGCATATTCGGTAGCATACCTATAATTTGACCTTTTTTTTCCCTTATAAGGCAACATGTATTATATTTTCAGATATGTGATAGAAGGATGATGGTTTGTCAATGCATGGAGTATTTTAAGATTTGTAAATTCCAGTCTGTATAACAAAGTCTCATAATGCATTTGCCTAGGACACATTAAAAAGGTAAAGGTTTTCCCTGTACAATCATATCCAAATCTAGGGGGTGTTGCTCATCTCCATTTCCTAGCTGAGGGAGCCAGCGTTGTCCGAAGATGCTTCTGTGGTCATGTGGCCGACATGACTAAATACCAAGGTGCATGAAACTCTGTTGTTTTCCCACTGAAATGGTACTAATTTATCTACTTGCATTTGCATGTTTTCAAACTGCTAGGCTATCAGGAACTGAGAATGGGAGCTCACCCCATCACTTGGTATTTGGGTCCCAAACTGCCAACTTTCCAAATGACTTAATCTAGCTTCTTAACCGCTAAATCAGTGCATCCCCACCCCACCCCCAGGACTCATAGAATCTCCTTATAACCCAAACATAGATTATTTGCACATCACATTGCACACAAACAACAGCATGCACAAAATGTAAGCTGATAATTGTCCAGCAGACTTCTAACAGTTAAGATCAGAAGCACTGTATCTGAGCTTTCAAAAAAAATTATCTTCAGAAAACAATTTTTAAAATCTCAGAACTGGAGGCTACAAATAGGAGCAATAGCACTGACCAGCACTAGGGACACCACCTAGGCCTAGTTCTGGATACAGAGAGAGCACTTTATGCCTCAAATGGGAAGACCTGGTTCTGTATCAGTTGCTATGGAAGGTAGTTAGGAATAATTCAAGGAGTAATCTGAACTCACTTTGTCCTCTGCATAAAACCTTCGTCCACTCTTGAGCTGAAGTGCTTTCCACCAATCCTTTCCTTCAGCAGAAAATAATTCTAGCATGGCATCTGCTGTCCCCAATGCCAATCCTACTCTGCTTCTATTCCCAGACACAGCCAAACAAATTACTTCTCTCCAAGGTAATGGGCATGAAACAATAACAGATTTAGCATACCTTCAGCATAAGGTGGAAAACGCTGTTTTACCAATGGTAGACTTTAGGAGTACAAGTGATAATGAGATGAAAGTAAGGAATCTAGGCAACACAGCGGAAGAGACATTTGTTTCTCCTATATGCAAGTAGAAAATGACTCAAGACAGTTCTAGAAAAGGTGGGTTGCAGAACATAGTTGTATGTACAATAGGTAAGGCAATGAAAGTACCAGACTTTCAAGGACTCCCAAATACTTGTTTGCACTAGTCTAGGAAGTTGGATTTTGAACGTATTGGAAAAATTAGGAACACACATGGACTTCAATAAAGAACCAGATGGGGGATAATCACAGTAAATATTTTTCCCTCTCAATTGCTGGAAGCAGATTCTGGCTATGAGATGCCCTTGAGACATTTCTTATTCTCAGGAATTGTAATTTAAAATCCTAGAAATCTCCAAAGCTTTTCACCCCCTCTCCCCAAAAAACCCTCTTCTTTTCTAAACTACAATTACCTTCTGTTTTTACATTTTACATTCATAGATAAAATATTTTACTTTTACTGATTCATAGTGTTATATTTTAGAATTTTGAAGCACCATTTAGTGTTTTAAAAATACAGAGAAAATTCAGAGAAACATTCCTGCTTGATTTTTGATTTTTTTTAAAAGGGCAACAGAAAATTTTATCATATACCATAAAGGAAAATAGTGGAAAGATTTTAATAAATAAAACAATATAATCAGAACAATCCAAATACTTAGTTCCATCATTCTTTGACAACTTAATATTTCACAATTTGAATATGGGTCAGGGAATATTACTTGGATTATTTCCATTTTGGTAACTTGTCATAGGCAGATGAAGTAATCTTTAAAAAGATGAAAGAAAACAGAATACTTAATTGTTAGGTATTTTGTCAACACAATAATAAAGTCTTTGGATTTTACATTTCCAAAAGAAACTTGCCAGATTCATTTAGTTATCTCTGTATTTTCATGCACTTTTCTGAAACCAGATTAGCAGTTTCAAGTTTCCACCAAGTTTGTTTTTTATAAGAAAAAACCCTATTTATTTACCTGTTAGGAAAAAGAAAAGAGAGAAAGTGCTAACCAAAGAAAGATTCTAGTATTTTTCTTGTGTCATAAGCTATTATAAACAAGAGGCTCTCTATGATATGTAGATATTTAATAAGTTCTCTTATTAAATTCTCTATAATTCTCCCTCCCTTTCTCAAATTACCTCACTTAACATACTGTACAGCTTTGATTTTGCTTTGAAGATGATTTTGTGACACCTTAGAGGTGAATGAAATTATGGAAGCATCCTAGGGATACAATACAAATGTATAGAGAGAGACAGCTGTCTTGGTATAGCTGCAAGCTCATCTAAGCAAATCACTACTTGAAGTAGCTTGTGATATTTTGCTGTTCGCATACACTTTCCTATTTCTGTTCCTTTAAAGTTGTTCCCAGAGTACTGCAAAGACATTTTCAGGGGTCCACACCCTACCAGACATTCCCTGGCTCTGGCCTTCTAATTCTAGGGTAACAGAGAGGGCAATGAGTTACAGACCAAAGCACAGAAAGCTATCATCAACTCAACTGATGACAGCCTGACAAAAAGAAACCTGGCAGATGGTCTGCCTTGCCTGATTTTTTTAGGACTCCTATATATAACTTCTAATGCCACAGACCTGAAGTAGAGACACGAGGTGGCGCCCTTGATCTACTAATCCAGAAGAAGACTAGTCATGAGCTGTCAGAAGTCAAGGTCACAAACTGTCTGTCTCCTCCTCCCCCCCAAATCAAGGTCAAGGTTTGAACAATCTCTACTCATTTCATTTCACCAGTACCAAAATCTATCCGCAACCACTCCAACATTTAACCCATTTGGTTAATACACCTTAAATATGAGCAGTCCTTCCATTTTCAGTCTTAACTATTTTTCATTATGGAAGAGGTAGGTATTCAGCTTCTGTTTCTATATTTCTTCCCCCACCTCAATCACCATTTCAAAATACCAGACAGTCTAATCTTCCTGTGTTTGCATTCTGGTTAGGCAATGTACTTTTCAAAAAAAAAAAAAAAAGTATTAGATTTAAGAAGGAACATCTACCAGAAATCTCAGTCTTCACAAGATTTATATAGCAATGGAAGAAATAAATAAGGATTTAATCAGTCTTTTATTATAGTGACTATTTTATTAACAGGCATAATGCTAGTATCTATCTATAGATTTTAGATTTTAATTTTCGGTAAAAATATAAAAAATAGGGGTGCAGAAATACATTTTCACAGTGATTTTTTTAATTATTATTTACAGGATAGTACTGTATCATCTAGTGAGCAGGGAAAAGCATAAAATGTGCTGGTTGAAATAACTGATTTATTGGGGGGAGATGTTGGAAAATGAATTCATATTTCTAATGCAGCCTCATAACTGTAAAACAAAGATAGAAAACTATTTACTTATAGATCAAAATATAGACATAAAAATCAGAACATTTATGGGAAATACATAATTTTCACTCTGGGCTTCTTGGAGATATTTGTCTTCTAGAAAACAACTTTTTCATATAAGGCTGTGCTGCCAGTTTTTATTTGTGTCACATATTTTAAAAGAACAATGTATAGTATTTGATATTGAATTAATGCAATTATTTATCACTTGATAGTTAGTGTCACTGAGTTGGAAATATATAAATCTCTTTACAAAACTAGAGAAGATTCTCTTTCTTCACTGAATTTATGCATGAAGAAATGAGCTGAAAAATATGCTAACAGCTTTAAAAAAAATCTAGCAGTTTATCCTGTTGTTAATTCAAGATTAATTCTACATAAAATTTGTTTCACTGCTGTCTGGCAAAATCTTTACTCAGTACCTTTCTTTAAAAGAAAAAAAACCCATGGAATATATTGCTTAAATGTACAGTAATTGTACATTCTTTCGTGCACCAAATTTACTATTTGACGTGTTTTAGGATAGTAATATAAGCAATAGAATACTTGTGTGTTTGTGTAAGCATACTTTTAAAAACAAATCTTCCCAATTATAATCCAAAAGCATCCCAAAATAGTCACAAATAATACTTACACTGTTTTTGACAATATGTTATCTTTTAAAAATTTAGCTGTAATATCCCTGGTCCGTCTGGACTAGTCAGTCCCTGAAGTGGGGTCTTTTGGATTTTCAGCAGAATGTCTTAAAAGGCGCCTAATAACCATACTTGCTCAAAAGCCCTCTATCCAAAGGCAGAGAGGGGTTGTTTTTTTTTTTAAAAAAGAAAATGTTCATTATTTTGTATTTTTCATTAATATTTTAAACTGGGCCGGGGGGTGGGGGGAGGAGAAAATTGAATTTTTAGGCCCCAAAGCAGCTATATTTCCATTAAATCCATTAACTGCTTGTCTTCAATTTGTTGATGACTTTTTTTTCTTTCACCCTTCTATTTTGGAACCAAATTGTGACCTGCCTCTCTGAGAGATTTGTAGCAGCCGATATCCTTCTTCTCTTGTCCTTGGTAATGAATTTATTTGTAGCATATTCCCTCTCCAGTTCTTTTAACTGAACTTTTGTATAAGGCACTCTTTTCTTCCTTCCACGCCTGTAGGAGTTGGCATCGGAAGGATGTGAAACCACATCTAAAACAGAAAACCAAAAACAGGAAGGCAGGTGCTATTATTATTCACAATTCTTATATACATTATAAATATTAATTCTATGGATCAACTTTTGCAAGTTGACTGGGTTAAATAAAACTCAATCAACATTTGCACAAGTTCTCCAGGTAAGGAATTTCTTCTCTAAAACTAGTAATATTGCTTGTAAATTTCTTGGGTTGTAATACAAAACAGGTTCTAGGAAAATTATATGCAGTTGTCATAACCTACATAGTAGCAACTGAGATCTTGTGAATCAAAAAGTATTTTTCAGCTAACTTTATATGCTCAACAGTCACTTTGCCCCTTGCTTATTCTCTCTTAGGCACATACCAAAAACACCCCAATACAATATCCTTGCATCTGTTCTCACAAGGAAGACAACTGACATCTAACTTCAGTACAGCTGCAAAATGTAGTGGGATTTAGGGAGGTGCTGACCCACATAATCTAGCAGTGGAGTCACCAGAATTGATAGCTACATTTTGATGTTGGGATAAAATAGATAGGCTGCAATATCTTTTTAAAAGAGTAGTCAAGAGAGCAAGAGTAGAGACCAGCATTCTGGTGACAGCACAACTCAAAGAGTGACTGTTATGAGATGGGTAGCTATATAAATTGCTTAAACAATATAAATAAATCTAATTGCCCAGATCGTTAATGAGACGGTGGTAAACTGGAAAGGAAAATAAAGCATACTATTAGAATAAAGTAATGGAAACTTTCATCTAAGATGGCTGATAGAGCACTCACGTGCGGAAGGCAGAAAATAGAAAATGAAATAATCAAAATAATATTATTTCTGAGAGTGATGATTTAATAAGAAATAGGGAATTTACCTAAGAAGACTACCGCTGCTGCTGTGTTGATTAATTATTATGATTAACCTGACAGACATGGACTCAAAACATTAAAAAAAATCGCCCTACTTGCTGGAAATTGGGTTAAAATGGGAGCAAAAGTCTCCTTGCTATGAAAGCACAGTTATTTGCACGACCAAGATGCCTAATTTTCCACTGAACCTTCTGGTTCAGACCTTTTGGCATCCATGCCTGAGAGAAGAAAACCTTGTCTGGGAAAAAGCCGGAGCACCGGATGGGGGAATGGGAACGTGAGATGTTCCCCGAGATCTCAGGACCCAGACAACTTGAGCAAGGCCCAGATCCACAAGGATCGCCAAGGGCGTCGAAGCGTCAGCCTTCTCCCGGCCTTGTCTGACAGGGCAGAAAGCGTAGAAGAAGAGAAGGGGCTCAGAACGAAGGGAATGGCAGGCAATTCGGGGACGGAGAGCGAGGAGACACCGAAGCAGCGGCCGCCTTTTTGACATTTGGGCTGCAGAGCTACTTCGGGTACTACACGCGTACTCCGCGGTAAGGGAAGGGCCGCGCAGGTGCTTTACCCGGCAGAGCGGATTTCCACAGGTGGGGCGGCTGGTTCTGCTCCTTGGGGCAATAGACCTGCCCGTTCCAGCCGTTAGGGATGGCCCAGGGCTGGTAGCCTTCCACGGGCAGCATGGAATCGTGCCTAGGCTCGCCCCGGCCGCCGATCGTGGGCACCACCGGCATATCCAGGTAGCCCGCCGGCATGGGTTGGTAAGGTCCGGCGGCGTAGCCCTGGTAAAAGGCGAACTCCTTGGCGCGCGAAGGGAAGTCTTCGCTGGAGGCCGCCACAGACGTCTCCATGTACTTGTCGGCGAAGGAGGACGAGGCGGGCTGGGCGCAGGATTTGAGTGAGGCGTTGTGGTGGTGGTGGTTGACGCTGCAGGGGAAATAGCCGCTGCTGAAGTAGCTGTAGGGCAGGGCAGCGGGGCCCGAGGAGCCCTGTACGGCGGCTGAGCAAGGACTGCACTGCTTGACAGCTGCCCCGGTCTCTGCCATCCCGGCGGCGCTGGGTGCTTCACTCGACGGATATGCGGCGGTAGTGGTGCTGCCCGGGCCGGCCAGCGAGGCTGGGTGAGCCATCAGATTTCTGCACTGGTTGGCCGCCACGAAGTTGGTGCCTGCAGCCGCGGCCGCGGCCGCCGCGTGGAATCCCGCTTCCATGTTCTTGTTGATCTCCTCCAGGCTGTTGTCGTAGAGAAACATGACCGGCTCGATCCAGCGGGGATGGAGGAGCACGGAGGCTGTCATAGCCCGATCCGCATTGAGACCAGTGGCTCTTTTTTAAAAGCCCCAAAGACTGAAAAAAGAGATATTCAATCTCTCAGACTTGACCAGGGCTGACGCGCCAGTGTCGTGCCAGGCCGGCACTCATTGGCTAGGCATTCCCCACGTGATATGCAAAGCAGATGATAAACATCGGAGGAATAAAGTGAAGATAATTCAATAATGTCCTAATCGCGCTGGGGCTGGAATTCCTGCACGCGGACGGCACTGGCGCGCGGCTGTCCCTTCCACTCAAGACTCTGTGGGTCAAGAGAGGCACGAACGGGGGTGCTTAAGAACAGGTATTTCTCCTCCCCCCCCCAAAGTATGCCTGTTTCCCCACCACCACCACCACCACCACCTTTCCCCTCTCTTCAGCACACCGCCTATAGGGTATTTTTTTCAGCAGGAGATTCACTGTCCTGATGTCAAACTTTCGCTAACTCGTTCTTGCTGATCTACTTAATGGTAGACTTTTCGGGGGAAAGGGATGTTTTGTTTAGACCCTCCATTCCGCCCACCCCAACTCACTCGACATATTGATATATAAGAATATTGCAGAAACATCTAGCTTTGCTCTAGTTATAGTTACAGTTACAATCAGAACCATATTTTAAAAAGAAAGAATAACTACTTTTCAGACCACAGGAACATGGCAGTGCTTCGGCAAATGCTTAATGCCACACATTTTCTTCCTGATTTCCTTTCCAAAAGTTATAGAGATTTATAGAGAATGTTACCATTCTCTTTTACATCAATATTTTACCCCTCCACAGAGAAAATCATTAGAGTGCGGGTTGTAGATTGGTTTTGTCAGAATACAGAAGATAAGGGGTTAAGAGAGACAGCAGAAGTACCTCGTCCCTACAACAGTAAAATGAACAGCCTGTAATTTTTGCTTGAATCATCTCCTGCTATAAAAAGAAAAAGAGAAACAGAACCAACAACTGAGAAAATTTATTGTCCATGAGTGTCCACAGAGGCTTCCTAATAGTAGCAGAACTAATATTGCCGCTGTTACTACTACTGCCACTAATGTTAATCTAAACATATTCAATAAAAATTAATATAAACCAAGAAAATGCTGCTGTTGCAACCTCAACACTATTCTTCTCTTATTTTTATTTTTTTTTCAAAAAATACTACTGTGTGAAGGTGTGGTGTATTCGAAGAAATTATACTGGGAAATGTGTACTGTAAACAGAGGTATTGAGGATACGCATTCCTTACAAACAAATAAATTAAAGGTGATGACATCACCGAATGAGGGCTGTTAAAAATTTGCCCCTCACTAGATTTTGAAAGAAGGGGAAAGATTTAAATATTATTTTACACACTGTGATGGTGTTTAATTTTTGATGCACTTTTGGTCACAATAAGGAATGGCTATGCAAACTGTGGGAGTCACCACACTTATTTTCTCTGGCTGGGCATTTTAAACTCTGCATTGTTCAGCGGGTTTCTTTCTCCTGGTCTGTAAGTAAGGAACTGATCTGTCAGTTTTCTGGGCCCCCAGTCTCACCAGTCCATTGCTGAGAATGGTATGCAATCCAGGGAGTTTGTCCCTGAACAATATTTCAGCAAATTCTTTTAATTGTAGCCATAAAGGGCTCTTTCCCCTCCAGTCCCAACCTCTCCTTGATTATCTTTTTCCGCATTCTTTCTCATGGCCAAAGGCAAATATTTATTCCTAGCATATTTTCAACCCCCCTCCTCACTTCCCTTCCTTCCCTTCTTGAGTCTTGAGTCTTTGGAAAAATGTGAGGTTCGAAATCTTTTCACTATTCCACAGAAGGGAGTGGGGAGTTATCTCTGTCCCTAACCAGCTGGGGATTTCATTCCTCAAATGCAAAGCAGCCGGACCTAAAGGGAACTATCCTGTACAGAACATGAGCCCCTTGTCTTCTTCACCCCCTTCACATAGGCTAAAGGCGCAGCGTTCCTCTAGATACTGGTTAAACTTGACTAGAGGCCAAGGTCAAGTTGAAAGTTGTGGTCCGGCTAATGCCAGAAGAATTGCAAGCAGCCCTTGAAGCCCCTGCAGCCTGGTTGAGGCATCAGGCAGCCCTCGAAAAGAGGCAAATCGCTTCTTTCCTCTTTCCTCTCTCCTGTCCCCTGCCTTGGAAAAACCACTTCTATGTTACTTTCACACTTAATATGTGTGCATATGTCTATAAAAACACATATGCAGACACTCAAATGTATGCATGTAGACATTAATGTTATTTCTTTCTTTTTCTTTTTCTCTCTCTTTCTCTCTCTTTTTCTTTCTTTCTCTCTCTTTCATCCTTCCTTCCTTCCTTCCTTCCTTCCTTCCTTCCCTCCTTCCCTAAGAGCACCTCCAATGTTTCTATGTGAGTTTCAAAGGAAAGGAAGGTCCTCACAGGAATATTAGAATTTGAGATTATCTGTTGGAAAAATGTCCCAAATTTCAACTTAATAATGAGAGTAGACACCAGTAAATAAATAATTGAGCAAAGGCAAAGGTATATCTTAAATTGTAGTTGAATTTAAAACTATGAATTGAATTGAATTGAATTGAATATGAAATGAATTGAAAACTATCCAGCTAAAAGTGAGAGGAAAGAGTGGACATGAGCCTAGGGCGAGATTATCATAAACCCTTTTGTCCCGCCTGACTGGACTGGTCAAAATCTGCTGGAAGCCCTCTCTGATTTCCTAAATGAAGGAGCAACTGGCTTCTAAATTGTTCTACTCAACACTCAAAGGGCACAGATGAGAACTGCAACACAGTGTATAAGAAACTAACCCTCCAGACACCAAGACTTTCTTCTCTCGTTGCGGTTGTATTGTTGGATTCTTTTGTGATGAATATTAATTTCACAGAAAATATAACTATGTACTCCAGTTTAACTTGCTCCCCTGTTAGAGATTTTCTCTAAGCCGGAATCTTTTACTTGGTGGAATTTGCTCACTGCTGTCATGACCCATCAGGATTATGCGGCCTAAAAATTTATTTCCAAGATGAGAGAGAATTGCTTACTGCTGATGAGTATGGTTTTTTGGCATCACAACAAAAATTTGGATGAATCCTATGCAGCGATGGTGAGTACTGCACCTTATTTCCCACCCCTCGCTTCCCTCCCCCCCCATGTGTATGTATAGAAGGGAAGGGAAGGGAAGGGAAGGGAAAGGAAAGGAAAGGAAAAATGGTCACAGCACAATTGGCAGCAAGTATTTCATAACTATATTCTAATCTATTCCTTGGAGGAAATCCATAGATAAAAGTAAATTATCTGGACAAAAAGTGAGGATGGTTCTGTAATGAAATGTGTGTAAGAAAAGAATCAAGCTCAGAGAAGATCAAGGACCCTATGGAACAAAAAGTGTTTGAGTATATCCTGGCCCGGCTCATCTATATTAGCTAAAAATTAAAGGATTATATTTATCCAGGAGTATTTGAAAATTTAAAAAGTAATGAGAGCAAAGTGGTCGGTTGTTCTTGAAGTCAGAAAATGGGAAGAACTGAGGTTCGGAGGCAATTTTGTCCTCCCAGTCTTGTTGGGGTATTGATAGCAAAAATTAGACAAGTCCTAGAACAAAAGACCAGGACTGACATCCCAGTCCTGTCCTCAATTCATGCACAGCGAGTAGTGTCTTTGGAATGAGCTTTCATGCTACATGAAAGAATATGAAGACAAGATTTCACAGAATGCACACAATACCAGATTAAAAAATGATAGTTAAGTGCCACAAAATTTTACCTAGTATCAATAAAAGAAATGTGCATAGAAGTGCGCTGTGTGTGTGTGTGTGTGTGTGTGTGTGTAGATTCTTCTTCTCTGCCTCCTCCTCCAGCTCCAACAACTGCACTGAAATATCAACGAAATTAACAAACTTGCTATAACATTCCAGGATGTGTCAATTGAGAAAGTTAGCTCCATTGATTTCACTGGGATTTACACAGAGATAATGTGAAGCTTTATTTCAAAGATTGACTAAATTATATGCTGCATGGTAACGAATGGACTTAATGAAGCCCAACAGGAAAAGCTCACTCTTAATTTCACTAGACTGAGTACTCTTATTGTACCAGCAGCATAAATCTGGTTCACTTTAATTAATCTTTAATTAATCTTTAATTAATCTCCCCATGATGATCTCCAATAGTAGTAACAGTTTGCATGTATGTATGCACTCCATATTAAATTCCCTAGTAATCTCACACTCCGAAATGAAGTAAACTCTTGGATTATAGTTGGAAAACCCTTTAATTGAATTCAAGTCTCCATAGAGCTTTCTATTTACTGGCCACTGCATTTATTTTTCAGGGCAGCTGGAAGGATCTATTTTCTCTATATTTTTTTCCATAATGACATTGTTGAGCCAATATTAAGAATGAGTTTCTCAGATAACTAAACAGCTTTGCAGCAGCATTTGCATATATCGTCCTCAGTGTTAGGAGGGCTGGCTTTTTTTGGAGGGGGGGGAGAAGAGATAATTGGAAAATAAGAAAGATATTCAAAGGACACCCAAATGTAGAGAATGATCACCCATAAGTAGATTTTTCTTAAATATGAGGGAAGGTATAAAAAAGAAAATAAGCACAGGTAGACTAACGTAAAAAGAAATAGCGGGAAATGTTCACAGTCTTTTGTGATTTAAAAAATGAGCATTTTGTGAACCTTGATTCAGAACTCAAAAAAGGTGTAAAATGTTTAAGGAATATAAATAAATTAAAGATTGGGGGTGACTTGGTGCCTATTGGTCAAAATTTAAGAAAGCATACGATGAACATTTCTGACAATTTTTGGCATTTTTCCATATAGACTATCTGAAATTTGTGAATTAGATTTTGGTGGAGAATCTCTCTCCCCCCCACACCATATGTATATCTGATGAAAACTCTGGGCTGAAATTGATGAGATTAATTTATTTTTATCTTTTAAAGCCACTTTTCTAAAATGTAATTTTAACACATCAACATTGTGCTAAAGGCTTTAAGGTGGGGGAATATTAAATATAAATACGGAGATGAAAATTAGATATTAGATCTGTTTCTTGGAAGAACAAGTTGATGTAAATATATATAATATTTATTATTGTTACTATTCCACAAGCAAAATTGGATGTTCAATCTAGCAGTTTATAGGAAAGAACTACAGCGAAAGAAAATAAAATCATGATTTTAAAAAAAGATTTGTTTTTTAATTGGCTGATAATAGCTGTATATCAATATACTTTCTTGGTTCAATAATCAAATATACAAAAAAGATATAAAAGTTAATATTTTGAAAATTAAATTTTCTTGAATATGTTATCTGTAATTGCAAGCATGTTTTGCTTTCCCTCTTTGTGCCTGGCGCTTATCTTAATTTCTTTCAAAATTACTGCAAAATGTACTGTTGCAGAGAAATAATTAAATAGATCTCTGATACTGTTTGTAATTATTTCTGAACTTCTACTTAATTGTAATATCTGTGAAATATATCAAAAGTAACATTTTTACATATATTGTATATTCCCAAAACTATTTTAAAATAAATCCATTTTTTAATCAGGATATATACTTTATAGAAAATCTTTTTTTAACTTGTTTTTAAATCAGTTTTGAAGCAAATACTTGATCCCATTTGTAAGACAGAAAGATAGAAGATAAAAAGAGGTTTTCTTGAACCTATCACCCCAAACCTCTTTATCCCACTTAAAATTTCTCATAATCCTAGAATTTACCTGAAGTAGATGAGCTTTGACCATTAAAGACAAGATTTTTAAACTAAAAATATACAGTATACAGTAATCAGGAGTGTACAGTACTCCTTTGTGTTGGAATGCACTAAATTATGCTGGGTTATCATTCCTTGTTTTTTAAAAAAATCCCTTTAGAAGTGAACATTCCGTATTTTGTGGATACTCCCAATGGAGAAACCAATTTAAGAGAGAGGAGAGGAGCACTATATTAGATAAGATCCTGTTATGAAATATGTGAATGCTTCCTCCTTCATCCATAGAGGGGCTGATACAACATGGAGAAGCAGAAGAATTCCACTTTGAATGAATGGGAAAATCTTGCTAATTGATGGATTTTATCACAAAGATTTGGAAAGTGCCCATAATGGTCACTATTCCCTATTTCCTGAGGGTGGAGGATAAAGTTGCATTAGGCTGAGCTGAAACATTTTCTATTGAGAACCATGCCTTGCTAAGCCGCAATGGTGCACAAACATGTTTCCAACTATAACCCTAGGTGAGCAGGCCATTCATTGGAATGTGAAGAATATTTGGCCAAGAGTTGTGTGAACTGTTGCTATACAACCAAGCAAGGGGGAATTATCCTCACACTCAGTTGCCTGAGCTATATATCTTTGAAGACTAATAGATGGCAAGTTTGCTCCCATTGTGTCTAGGGACAACATTTAGGGTTTGACAGGAGAAATAACTTTCCTGATGGAGCTGTGATCATAGTATCACCATTCTGATACAGGCAAAACACTAGTAATGTATGAGTGGCTCTCCAAAGATACTTCAACTGAAATTGCTCCACTTCTATTCTCTTAGGAGAGGGAAAAAACCCTACTTTCTGCAAGAATGATTGATAACCAGGGAGAAACTTTATAGGTATAGACGGTTTTAATCATTAAATTAAAATACTTTAGAGCCACTTTCCATAATCTAGTATATTCCAAACATGCAGGGAAACAATTACAGCTCTTCTAATTTCCACCCAGTTAGGATTCATATAGACCAAGATATTTGTCAAATTAGGATACTTTAGAGCAATTACCAGAGACCTTAGAATAATGGACAGGGAGGATTTGAGAACAAAGAATCTGCTGTCAAGCTGAATGCATGTCAGAATGCCCAAGGATACAAATGATCCCACATCCCTAATTGAGGGAGGTATCAGTTGAGGGAGGTATCATAGACTTCGAACTGAGAGAGACTTACATTGGAAAAGCATTATAAGAAAGATATGGGTGTTGCCTTCTTTTTCTTTCTGCCTTATTGTCCCTGACCTAAATATGTCTCTGAATGTGATCAGTATTATTAGATTATAAAGATGAAGTTCATTACTAAAGGCAGTGCACACCATACAAAGAAAGTTGCATAGA
Source organism: Grayia smithii (assembly GCA_032468115.1). Taxonomy (NCBI): domain Eukaryota; kingdom Metazoa; phylum Chordata; class Lepidosauria; order Squamata; family Grayiidae; genus Grayia; species Grayia smithii. The sequence continues at coordinate 216,856 of JANHFM010000081.1, read as the reverse complement.
TTATCGTTGTTTACTGTATTAAAATGCTACCTTCTTTTGTTACTGAGATATGAGAAGCCTGAACAATTTCTGATATTTTCACCCATTCAACAACCTGTATCTTAAACAACAAACCTCTTCAATCTACAATACAAGTATTTTCGCAACATCCAAACTGGGCCTGTCACCGGGACCAGAAATTTAGTCTTTTGAGCTTTCAGACTCATGCTGGAGCTCATCCTCATGAAACTTCTCTCTCAAGTATTTTTGAACTTGAAAGAACTTGTTTGAAGCAAGATGTCCTGACTTTTAGTAAAATTTCCAACTATTTATATATTTAGGATAGAAGTGCCTTATGCTCTAGAGGCACCCACCCTACACCAGGGACTGAATAGTCCACAAATTCAGGATCAAAAAAAAAATTATATAAAGAAAATATTATTGGTGCAGATTCTCTCATGAAGTGTGGTATAAAGGTTAGGTGTTGACCAACCAAGACCCATCTTTTATTGCACAGGACTTTGGAAGTTTGTGGGATATCACTAGGCCAGTTACTTTTAACTCAATCAGTTCATGAAGTTACTGCTGTAAGAATGGTACTAGAGAAGGAAGGACATGTTGAGTTCCAAGAGAAAAAGCAAAATATAAATCTGATGACAGACTGACTGACTGACTGAACAATTATAAGATACCACCAAATTCCAGGAAGTTCATGCATGGAATAACTTCTTAATGGGCTTCTTGCTATTTAAATTAAGGCTTCCAGTTAACCCAATATTATTGTTTAATGAATATATATCTTATGAGCAAAAGAAGTCCATTAAGAATTACTGACTTGATGCAAATAACTAAAACTGCTTTGGAACAATATTACTATGTCAATCAATTTCTGTTCTAGGACATTTGTAGGAAGCCCATAAAATAATAAAATCTGTGGAATTATTTTCCAGTGCCTAGTTTTATGACTGAAAAAGATGTTAACTTTAGGAGGATTTTGAAGTGGAACCTTTAGATCTCACAGCAATAATAATTTGTGTGTCAGGTGCATGTTATCTTCACTGAAACTATCCTAAAAATTAACAAGATACTGATTGAATTCCTGTAATATGCAGAACCATAAGCCACCCAACTAATTTAGCACAGCCTACCAAGTTGTGCAGACCCAACTTTGCAGATGCTATTTCTCATGTGCATTGGTAAGACTGTAGTCTTCTTAGGACTAATTCCATTTATTTTAATGGGAGTTAATTCTGAGCATATTTTTCATGAATTACATTCATGACCTAAGTTTCAAACAATCTTACAAGGAATTACTACTATTTTGATGAACAGGGATTTTAAAACTCAGTGTGACCTGTTCTGATATAATGGCTTGTTGCAGGCCACCTTATTTCTGTTTAAAATAAATAAGGGAGTGAATGTTTCAGAAGGGCCGTTCCTTAAACGGCACGTCCCGTTCTTGTGAGGATGGAAGGCGATTAAACAGTTGACAGGAAGTACCATGGAATCTCCATCCAGCATGACAAAGAACAACCACGAAGCAAGCAAGCAGCTCCCCCGCCGGAATTCTTGAACGGCTATAAACACATTGAAGCCACTCTGCAGCGCCAGATCTACCCTTGGCACCGAATCGTGCTCTACGGAGATCGTTTCTGAAAGAGATTACCATCACAAAGGGAGGATCCGTTTAACAAGTTTGTTATGGAACACTTCAGAGAACTGAACAGGGCCCAATGCAGTCTTGTCAAAACACAGGGAGAATTTGTATCTCTGTTGACGCAGAGAGCTTGACCTTCCACGAGTTGATTCCTAACCTTGCGTTCAATGGGCTTGATGTCCAGCGCTCAGGCTCAACATTGCGGTCTTCCATGGCTGCCGCTCTCCACTCTGCTGATGACATTTAGCGCAGGCCAGGAAGTTTGCTGGCCTTCCCTTAACCCATTTTCACAGTTGCAGAACTGCAAGGCCACCTCTAAAATACAACCAGGCAAATTATATATCTCACATTCTCACTTTCCCATCCACTATCCTACCTTACAGAAAACACAGCTGAAAACATCTGGGTTTGTTTATCCTACAAAACACTATATAAGTTCAGTATAATATAGCTTAAAATCTAAAATGGGGAGGATGGAGGTGCATATGCACAAGTCTGTTTATTCTCTCTTGCCTAATTCAGAAATAGTTGCCCCCCCTTCTTTTTTTCAAGAACTCTAGAAGCTAAAGTTTTGATCTAGGAGCTGGGAGGGAGAAAAACAAGGTTCAAGTCTTCCCCCAGCTTGTAAACCCCTGGGTGACTCTGGGGAAGTCACTCTGCTTCAGCTCAGCTTGTATGACAAGACTGCTGTTGAGAGTATAAAAATGAAGGGAGAACCCCATGTGAACAACCAATAATATCTGAAATAAAGGGAGAATGTAAATCTAATGAAGGAGTAGTGCTTTATGTTTGCTTCCATTGATTGTCCTTATCAATATATTTATGTGGAATACTATATGTGATATCAACACGTTGGTTTATGAAGGTAATGGGTCAGGATAGATAAGGAAAGAAAATTCTGGGTTCTGATTTTGGATTTTCAACAAGAAAAGGTTTCACTTCACTGACAAATTGTGTTCTGGATTTAATAAAACACTTTTGGAAAACATCTTCTTTCAACAGAGGCAGCAACCTTTCCAAGCAGGGACAGGCGAATCCAAAACATTTCATTGTGATATATACTCATGTTATTGTAAGACAGTTTATGTATGATCTTTACAAAGGAAGGTGGATTATGAACATCAAAGTAATTGAATGATCTATCAATTGTAACCTAAAGCAGGACATTTTAGTGATTCCAGCTTCAATAATAAATGTAACTATTAATTAAACAAATTTAACACACACATACACATGAGCAGAGCTTCTAGTATTGTTTTTGGCCACCAGCTTGACTTTTTTGTCCATACCCCTCCCCTCCAAAACTGACTACCTTTTTGAGCTTGAGAGCCAGATAAATCATTCTCCAGGGTCCTCTTCCTTCTCACTTCTGACTCAGGTTAGAAAACACCATGTGAGTTAGAGACAATCGAAGCACTTACTCCAAAGCAAGTTGACCTTTCAGTGAGTTAGGAAAAGAAAGGCAGAACAGAGGTATTTGATGAAGGATTTCCTTGAGGTCCTATAGTCATGGAAATGGAGGAGTCTCTGCTCATTTATGGCTAGAAGAAGACAAAATGCTTCTTACTATGTATAGTTAAAATGGCCAAATCTACATTATCAAATATTATATGTTATTTTCTTAAACTCTCAAGCTAAAGCCACATAAAGGATCAGTTCAGGGAAATGATCCTGATCTGGAATGTTTGTGGAACTTGGGGATCCTTTTATTGATCTTTAATGATCTCCAACACTGTCTTGGACTTTTCTCTGCATGTGCAACACCACCTTCTCTTGCCTCCTCTTAACTAGGATAAGAAAGTTGAAGTAGGGTTGAAAGTATCCAGTGACTGTCAAATACATTTCCCTCCTTCTTTTGGGAGTTGCAAGCCTGTCTCATCTTAATAAAAAAAAGTCCTGCCTGTAGCAAATTCATCAGGAATAGAGGGAATTAGATAAAAAATCCTGAAGTTGAAAGTTGTAGGCACTTTATTATTTCATCAAGGTTTCTTCAGGAAACATCCTTCCTGTTCATCATATTTCTAACAGCTTTATTCAATAGAAATGGTTCTAAGAGTTGACTTCAGGCAAAAATTTCATGCAGCTTTATAAGCTAATCAATTTTATATGAGGGTTTAATTTAAAAACAAAAACAAACAAAAACAAAAAACTGAACTCAGAGATAAATGCAGCTCATCAAGTCATAGCACAGATATACAAAGTTACAAAAACTATGCCAAGAACCAAGCTTTAAAGCAAAAAATCCAGAAATCCAGCAAATATATATTGTGCTTATTCTAACCCAATGTCTTTCGTTACATAAATATCTCTCCTGTGATCTGTCTTTTTAAAAGTTAATTAGTTTCAAAGGAAAGTGAGTTACAGATAATTCATCTCTTTATTTTTCAGACCAAGACATTGTAATTTCAATGAAGAGACCAATATATAACAGTTTCAGTATTTTCTGTACTTCACAAAAAACAAATTCAATTTAGATACTACTAAACGAAAGTCAAAACTAAATTATCTATCTTGACAATCACAGATTCTCCTAGGCAACAACAAAAATACATGATCCACACTCAATGTCTTGGCAATCTGGCTTTATATACTTATCAGTCTCCCTCCCTCCCTCTCTTTTTCTCTTTCTCTGAATGACATGGAGTGTAAGTACCAATTTGGGGAAATAATTACATCTGCTGTTAGGAAAACTCAATGGAAAGAGGTAGTCAGAGTTAGTTTAAAGACAATAAGGAGAGTCTGTTTGCCCTGTTGCCTTGTCAGCCTCTGTTTGTGTTGCATGTTAAGCCTTGGTCCATTGCATGGCTCATTCAGAAAGAGTTAGAAATAAGAGACGGAGTGGAATAAAAATGTTTTTGCAGATATGGACATGGAAAAAGAATCATACTTTAAGAGCCAAACAAGTAAGATAGTGGGGCAAGAAAGCAATACAATAGAATTGAACCAACCCCAGACAAAGAATAAAGAGTAAACATTACATTACTTACATTAATAATTATGGAGGTAAACTGCCACCATTGATGTAACGGAGGGGGAAAAAAAGGCTCCCAGGTTCTGATTTAAGATTTCAAATACTATTTTTTTCAGTTTGACATAACAGCTGTAAGAAGAGGGGACCAATATTTCCTGCTTAACTGAAATCAAATCCATTGATTGTAATGAAATGAATTTTTGCCTGCCCTGTTGGTGTTTTCATGCTGGAAGTAGTGTTAATTTATACCATATGTATTTGAATAAATTATTATTAGTAATTTTACATTGATTATGTAGGATGCAGCAAAAGTTTATGATGTTTTATATTATTTTAACAGCAAATTATCACTTGAGGAACTGAGACTCAGGGACGTTACTTCTTAAATGTTTCCCAAAACATTCCAAAAATGTTTCCTGCTCAGATGGGCAGATGGACCTTTCTTATTCTTCATTATCTGTGTAAATCAGAAGTTTCATCTGGATACCTTGATTTGAAAAGTAAGTAAAATCTTCTTAAACACTCTTCAATCAAATTCCACTCCAGCTGAGTGGAATTTGAGTCCATCCACCTTTTTTTCCTGGCAACTATACTTAGATATAGTTCTTTTGGACTGCCTAATCTATTTTACAGTGCTAGTACTATCTGATTTAGTAATAACCAGATCAACCTTGCTTAGGAGAGACAGATTATATCAGCTGAGTGTATCAGTTATTCAGGCCTGGTCAGTTATCCATAAGGCAGAATGAGGCAATTGCATATCTTCAGTGGTATGAAAAGGCTGTGCTAGGATGTTGAACTGACACTGAAAAGACCCAGACTCAAATCCACTCTCAGCCACAGATGGTCACTAAGTATCCATGAGCCCATCCCTTTTTCTCAGCCCCCCTACCTCACATTTCTGTTGTTTTTAGGAGAAATAGAAATGAGAATGTAGAATATAAATCCAAAAAATGAATATCTATGGAGTTCATTTTGTATTTCCAGGGATGGGAAAAGGTCTTTATGAAATGTTTGGATCATGTACCAAAATAACTTTGCCAGCCAATATTGCATGCAATATTATTATGCCATAATATCAGGATATCTTAGGAAATGTATTTCCAGAATTGAACCTTCTTCTGTGGACCTGCCATCAAGGTCCAAACAGGTCTTCCATTCTGTGGAATCTTCTGTGCCCAGGTTACAAATGACCATAACTTTAGCTGGCATTTTATAAGCAAATGTTACCTGATCTATTCCAGAATGTAGCCAGCCAGATAATATTAGTTTTAGACTGCTTATGATGTTTATGGATATGTTTGGGGTGAAATATTAAATGTTTAGACTGAGTTTTAATTTTGTGTCAGCTATTCAGAGTCTATCAGGGTTAGGATTAGTTGTAAATATTGCAAAAATAACTATCCATGCCTTGATTTCTTTGGCCAGAGTAGATGTGTGCATGCTCATATTCTTTCTATTCTGTTATTGTGTATCTAAATCAGATTGCATATTCCAATAACTTGGTTATTCTTCCATCTTTCAAAATATTATTAAAATGGACTTTTTTTTTTTGTTCGTAGCCCTGTTTCTTTAGAGCAGCACCAGAGAATAAATGGCAGAAACCATATTTGAAACTAGTTGGAATAATGGTGGAGAAGTGAGGATTTATGTTTAAATAAGTGCTGACGTTGACATATTTTTTATTCCATATCTATAGCTGTAGTCTTTTCCTTTAGGTATTCAATAATTTATGTCTGGAAAAAAAATAGGGATTTATTCTGTCTGATCCACAAAGCAAATGCTTCTTAGACTCTTAGAAACAGAAAAGAAACTGGATGGGAAAATATATTAATATAACAAAATGAATATTTTCCAATTCCTGAAAGATGGTAACTTTCAGAACACCAGCATTCCCATTCCCCAAACATATTAACTGGGACAAAGACTGTTTCAGAAAGGACTGAATAAAGAGGATGCTGCTTTTGATAAAATGGCTATAGTTCAGAATTACTGTCAGTTTTAATAAAGGAGAATATTTGTAGCTCAGGGTTGAAGTGAATGGTCTTTGGTGCTTTCTGAACTTGGTTGTCTTCTTGCAAATGTTTCATATCTCAAACTAGGTTTCATTATAGATACACTAGTTTGTACTAGTTTGTAGTAGTGCACTGTTTGGCTAATGAAATGACTGCAAGAAAGGAACCAAACTCAAAGAGCACCAGCTACCTTTAGTTCTTTCACTGAGCTTCAGCATTCTGCTTTCATATGAGTCATGAAACAAAGCAACTAGAAAACTGCACATTATTAAACAGCACAATTTTCTTAAACCTTCATAGTTGATAAGTTGATTATAACACAACCTTGTGCATTTTGAGTTTGAAGTAAACCACATTGTTCCTCAGAGATACCAGTAAGTCATTAGAAAAGTCAGGAAAGAGGCCATATAATCTTCAACTTGTTCCTTAATTTTAGTTTCCAATATACCCAAAGAGCTGGCAAATGTAAGACTACAGTTTCTGATTATCAAATACAAAAGCCAAAGAAATATTTATTTCTTAGTCTGGTGATTTTGCATACAATAAAATTTAGCCAGGGACATGTTTGCCTATTTAATCATGCATAATAGTTAATGTTATTTATAACTCCAATACCATTCACAAAGAACTTTGGCTAATGCATACCTTGGGAACAACAATTATAAAAGCAAGATTATAAACTCAAAACATTCCAAGCCAAATAACTAAGACAGAAAAGCAATTTGGATGCTTCCAAATTGAATGGATTCAATTACAGTGGTGATGGATGCCCTGTTGGAAGATCTGAAAGATCCACATTAGGGACAGATTGTTATGGGGAAAATCTATCTATGTGGATCACTAGGAATTGTCCCAACATGTTGGCACATAGTCAATCAATCAATTAATCAATCAATCAATCAATCAATCAATCTATATCAACCAATTATTCATGATTCTTTCAATCAGAGGGAGCAGGGGGTCTTGAAACACCATAAATTTCAGTTATGTTACTTATGAAATGCTGGAAAGGTAGGGTCTGCCCCTACCTACAAATTTATAAAATGGATTTTCTGGAGCATGGACGCTACTATTGAGAAGGTGTGTCCCCTTGTTCACCCCAAATGCTTCTTACAGATGGGGAATTTACTACATGTCCTCTCTAAATTACCTTACCTGATGGGCAGATTCACTTCTGACAAGATATTGCCAGATAAATCTTGATATTACAATCACATTTAAAGTTAATAACCAGGTCTTTCGTATGTTTCTCTCCTTTCCTTGTTAGCTTGTCACTTTCCAATTTCACTTTTATTTTCCACCTTGCAAATGTTTTTGACATTTTTTTAATCTCAGTAATCCTTACCATAAATATTGAAACAGATCAATAACTAAGGCTGGACTTCCTAAACACCATCTGAGGATCTTTGTGATTATCTCTCCCTCTCTCCCTCCCTTCTCTCCCTCCCTCTCTCTCCCTCCCTCTCTCTCTCTCTCTCTTTTTATGTCTACATATGATTAGGAGATTCTTTTTTTACTAAATGTGAAAATGTTAATTTCATTAAATTACTCAATTAATCCAGTTTTCCTCCAACCCTCTACCAGATATTTCATGTTGTGTTGGTAGCCTGGCCATACTTGCTGGAGATTGCCAAGACTATTTGAAACAAAGGTGGAAGGCACTTCTGGCTCAAGATACTTTCTGATGCTTTGTTAGTAATCATAACTAAAATGAGATTACAAAGAAGTCTGGGTCTATATCCCATTCCTTTCTTAGACCCAAGATTCTTTGCACAATGAAAAAGAAAAGAAAATACACCACATTTTGACCTTCAGACATGAGCACCTTTCTAATCTTATCATTTGATCTGTTACAATCTTGAGATTACTTCAAATTATCATAATTATCATCCATGGATGGCCTGTTTATCAAAATAACCCTGCTCATTTTTCCATCTCAGATTGTATAAATTGTTTTAAAGTACATATTCATGGTAACCCTTCTTTTGTCTTTACTATGAACAAATAATTAAATAAACACCATAACAACAAATTGTAAACATAAACAACAAACAATAAATTGCAATTATATCTTTGGTGAGGGAGGATGTATTATGATTTATGTGTTCATAATACATATAACTATAGTAGATTTTATAGGATGATGAAGATAAACTAGGTTAATGAGTACCTAGTTTGCTATATTGAAGTGTTCTGTAATTTATGTAGTTTTCCACCTATTAAGCTTTTATGGCCCCCTGAGACCCTGTTTGGTGTGATTAAGGTGTCAAATCTAGAAACCAGAAGACAAGGAGCTGTAGTCCCATTTTAGCACAAAGCCAGCTAGATGACCTTGACCAGTCACTCTCTCTCAGTTCTAAGAAGGAGGCAATGACAAACCACTTCTGAAAATCCTTGCCAAGAAAGCTACAGAGACTTGTCTATACAGTCTCCAAGAATCAGACATAATTAAGCGAAAGAAAAACAAAACCTCTACATCTACAGAATGGTTCTACTTTTTCTTTTAGTTTGTTTTTTTAGATATACTTTGTTTTTAATTTATATATTTTTTATATTTTATAGCTTTTCACGATTTTTCTAGATTTTTATTTCTGCAGAGATGTACTGTATCCTCTATGCTTTTAATGACTTACACCACCTTCCTTATGTTGGTCTATGACCATAATAAAGTACATATATTATGTTGTGTTGTTTTGTATTGTGTTATATGCTATGTTGTGAATAAAGGCACATAGAAATTTAAGAATCAAATTCCATCAGCCTTTAGGGTCCTTCTTCCTCTTCCTCTTCTATATATGCATTTTGCTGAAATATTTTCCTCGGCATTCAGAACTTCCTGCTCAAAAACTAGTAGCTGTCAGAACAGGAGTTGTTTTCTTAGGTTGTGTTTGCTCTGCTCTATTAAAGTTCAGTACAATCAGAGAATGGCTGGGCGTTGGTATGGTGCTGGTAAGAATTCTGTGCCCTGGTGGTGTTCAAATGGGAGAAGAAGGGGGTGGATAAAGTTTCCCCGGAAATGCTGCTCCTAACTCATTAAGGAATCAAGGTAGCAGAGGACTTCCAAAGACTTCTTGGAATGGGATGGACATGCTCTTGGTAATAAATATATGGAATGAAAGGGAAACCAGGAAATCAGTTGGTAGTGGGTAAAAGGAGGGAGGCTGTGAACCCACACTTTCCCTCAATCATCTTCAGCTTTTTGGAGGTGCAGTTCGAGGATATTACCGCTAGATGTCTTACCAGTTAATGATACCGTACTTACTATAGTGACTTGGATCTCTCAGTCCCTATGGCGAATAAAATATGTCGATCTGGCAATGAAACATGTCTCTTTTATTTTTGTAGAATGGTAATATGCCCTTGCCCATGCACACACACACACACACACACACACGCACGCACACACGCACGCACGCACGCACACACAGAAAA
>JANHFM010000081.1:192653-206643 GCA_032468115.1 Grayia smithii | reverse complement strand
CCTTGCCCATGCACACACACACACACCCACACACACGCACGCACACACGCACGCACGCACGCACACACAGAACACAAGAGCTTGCCACACTCTCCTCACCCAAACAGAATTTTTGCTTTTCAAGCAAACAATGGAAATAGTTTTCCCATCCTCCCTCTCTCCCTCCCACCCTCTCTCTCCCCCCTCTCTCTTTGGGGGGGGGAAAGGGAGGCAAAGGAGATGGTAGTGGTGATTTCTTATACAACTGGAATATACTTTTATTATTATTATTACTTTGTGATTGTCTAGAAATGACATGGGAAAGCTGACTCCACAGGATGCATCACACTTCAAACAGCTGAAGTCAAGGACACCCAGGGTGATAAATGAGTTTACTTTGGAAGTTCTACTTTAGTACAATATTTGGTTCAAAGATCAACTTTCTTTCACTATTACCTTAAAGGTGCAACCATGAGCTTGCCAGACATGCCTTATTCAATATACTATGTCTACTTTAGCCTCCTTAAAAGGAAAAGAATTTATAGGAAGAAACTTATTTCTAATTAAATCTATAAATGTATGACACTTCAGATACATGAAAAAGGTTTACAAGCTGCATAGACACCTTTAGCCTTCTTTATATATATAAAAAGAATGGACTCAGGCAGATAGCTAACATCCTGGCACATAGATCCTTTTTAATAAAATGATTCAAGTGAGGACCTTGAAGAAAACATGAATTTCATTCTCTAAGGTGTAAAAATTAAGTACATCAAGAAGCTTACATTCAGCTGAATAACATCACATTAAACAATTTTAGATTACTTTTACTAGTCTAAAAAAGTAATATTTTTATGTTCATACTCTCTGAATAGTTCTTTACATATCACAATCCAGGCCATGGTCAGGTATATGTTGCCTGCCTTTGTAACAAGTTGCAACCAGTTTTGGTTGCCACGATATAGAAAAGTTGTTGAGAGTCTAGAAAGAGTGCAGCAACATTTTAAAGCCTGATTGCAAAATATTAGGGTAACTGACTTCACTGTGTATTGTTACATTGAGTGGGGCTATTTCCTGATAAGTGAGCATAGAATTGCAATGCAATTTACATAATGTATATATGTATATATATGCTATGTATCCTTTGATAAAAACTGCATGTCTCTTTCCATCTTGCTCTCCCCAATATTTTTTTTAATAAACCACATAATCTACATATTCTTACACTCTATGCAATAGCTATAGTGTCTCTATGAGATTTTTAGGTTTGGGTAGGTTCTTGACATAATAGACAAAGCGCTTACTTACTTGCAAATTATTTTCTTAGAGGTTCCTAAGGAGCCTAAGCAAGGAAACCGGTGGGGTTACGGAATTAACATCCATTTTCTTAAGAAAACTGGCTAATAGAGGCAGCACAACAAAACGCAACCTTAAATACTTCATATTTACTTTACAGAAGTTAATTTTTTTCCCTGGTACAGGAGGCTCCGGGGAGTGAATACTGTCTGATTCTAAAAGTGACGGGGACTTTTCCACATAGCTTGGAAATACTATAATGTTTTCCCCTGATCTAGAAAACGATCTTCTTGCGGCAGAAAGTAAGGTTTTGCTACTATAAAGCCAGCCAGAGAACAAGAAAAGTAAAATTTATTGCACGGGTTTTTTTTTCAATTAAATTCGGAGTAAGACCCATTCTGCTTTTCTACCGCTTTTCTAAAGTAAATTGAAAACTCCGATTTGTACCACAGCTAAATCCCCTTGATTGGAAAGGAGAATTTGGAAGGATTCCCCCGGGTGCTTTACTGACATCACTGGGACTTAACATATGGAAATTTCCTTCTTACAAAAATATAATACTATTATTAGCGCTATTATCCATAGCATATCTTGAGAACTCCGTGTATAGTTAGGAAAAGAAAGACTCCGAAGCATTTAGCTTTATGCTTCCTTCATACCACGGAATTCAGCAAATAGATTAGAATGTGATTCATTTAAAGATAAAATATTTCTATTTCCTTTGTTAAAGATTTTTTAAAAAATAAAAAATGTTTTTCAATTAAAATAAACGCAGTAGAGGGTAAATAAGTAATTACATAAAGTCGAATAAAAGAAACCAAAGGACATTTAAGCTAGGCATATTCTTTTATACTTCTGCTGGGATCTTATGCCACCGTCTCCTGCCTTTTGAGTGCCATTTTTACAGCCTGGAGAGAGGGTCAGCGATAGAAATAATGGCCTTGTGTTAAAATAATGCTGGTTTCAATTCCTATTTAACTTAGCATCAAACCAGGAGGTGGCCGGGTGAAATGTACTGTAATGTCTTTTCCTCTGCTCTCGATAATAGGCTTTCAAAAAACAAAACGCTGTGACCTACGGGCGTCCCATCAATCTGTCATTTGCAATTATTTAAACGTTTGAGAAGACTAGCTATTTGAGAAACACACTTGGGGGGGGGGGCGGAGAGATCTGGCAAGAATTAAGTCAGGAACGAAGGGCTGCTTGTACTAGTTGGCGTTTTTACACCTTTAAAAGCCATTACTCCATCATTTTGGAGTTGGTCAATGGGAAAGTAATTCAGCACATTCATTCTTATTATGGTTAATTCGAATTCCTTAGGTGGAGTTCTGCTTTCTGCCATCTTTCCCAGCTTTTGATTCAGGAGGATAAGAAGACCAGGAAAGGAGGGGAACAGAAATGATTGACAGGCTGGAGTACCACACAATATAGTAGAATTCATGAGGCAGGAAAGGATTATGTTCATCTCTGAGCCAGATTAGGTGATTTAGAGAGCTCCAATTTGGAAATGGCAGTGAAACGAAGGTTTACCTAATGCTGCCTGAAGCGCTGCTCTTTAGCTGCAGGAACAGTTTATAAGCTTAGCTGAGAGGTAGGTTCATAACTAAAACAACTGCATGGGTAGGGGATTAAGGGGCTAAGCAAATTTCTGTGTAGGTGACCAATATTTCAAATATTTAATTTTTGTTACAGCAATAAGGTGTATTTTATGCAACTACATGAAATGTATTAATTGGGGAGCCAATTACCCCCCTTTCCTCTAATAGACCCTCTTCATGAGGATGCCAAGTTAGAGAGGGAAGTAAGCAGCCTGGTTACAACCGTTTAACCTAAATTATTAAATACCAGGGAAATGTTGACAGGGAAATGTTGACAGTTCCAGAGTAAAATATATATACTACATTACTCACACATATTCTATATACACAGTTATGTACAGGACCTGGGCAAAGCTATGCTTTTTGAAGTCTTCTAGTCCCTCTACTGGAGGGACTCACCAGACTTTGCAGGACATGTTATGGCTATATGTCAAAAGAGTGTGGGGCAAAGGCAATCTTTGGAAAGATTCTGGAACTTTAGTAAATAGGGTGCCTTAAGACTTTCCATGATTATAGGGATTCTTTTGTGCCTTAAAACTTCAATTGCCCCTCCCCCCCAACTCTTTGGTCTCACACAGTCTAAGACAGAGGTCTTCAAACTTGGCAGCTTTTAAAACTTGTGGACTTCAACTCCCAGAATTCTGGGATTGAAATCTGGAAGTCTCAAAGCTGCCAAGTTTAAAGACCTCTGGTCTAAGAGATCCTAGTAGACTATGTATCTTCATCCTCCCATCCACATTGTACCTTTTATATCTTCAGATTAGGTTTTGAACTAGGACCAAGGAAACTCAATCTTCACTCAGCTAAGGATTTTAAGGGGTGACTTGATAGATTTCTCAGCTCATGGCTCTCACAAGATTGTTGTCATTGGGATAAATACAAGGCATTGAAGCATCTGGAGGAAAGATCTAAGGCTAAAGAATTACAGTAATCATAATAAATATTCTGTTTGGAAGGCCTAAGGATAAATGGTCCTAGGCCAGCCTTCCCAAACCTGGTGCTCTACACCTGGATTAGATTGCTACTCCTATAGGTGGGGAACCTGGTATTCCTCTCTTTTAAATACAAGGAGAGACACACACAGGGCAGGGCCATCCTAAACAGGTTTCTTTCCAAAGTGTTAATGGAATTCAGTGGATTTGGTGCAAACTCCTAACTCTGCATTCTACTGATGCGGCCAATAATTGTAAAACCCTATGTGAATAAGAAGGATCTGCCATGATTTAATGTTAGATAATCTTCTTTAATATGGGGGTGGCCTCATCTGCCTCTGCTATTTTTCTATGTGAGAAAAGTGTTCGAAAAATACTGAAAACAGACATTTTGACATAGCTCAACAAGCAAATCATCATTTTCCATAAGGAAAACAGAAATTCATGTACATATGAATAGCAGCCTGACTTTTTGCCTTATGCACCGTCCCAATAACTGCTGTCAGAACCCACAAAGCCTTAATTCTTCTGTAGCAGTCTAGAACAGAGGAGGCAATCCTATAAGACTGCTTATTGAGGATCAGAAGCCTTGAAATCCTTGGAAAACGACTTCAAGTAGATTGACAGGGTTCGCATTGTAGTGTAATTCTCCTATTAGTGAACTTGAGATTTAACGGGAATTGTTTTGATTTCCACAGCTACCACCATTGAAGGATGGAGATCATAGCGATGCAGGCACCGGCTGGGGAAAAGATGGATTTTAAAAAACGGAACACTTCAGCACCGAACGACGTTTCATTTCAGGAAAAACCATGGCTCCTGCTTTGCGCGGTGCGATGAATCCGGAAGAAAATGAACGTGTGAACCAGCAAAAATGTTGCCGGCGCTTAATAAAAAGATGGCATTTCCCACCTTATCCTTGTGAGCGATCGAATCACTCCACATTACAATTTTTTTTTTTGCTCCGAAACGCTCTCAATTGTGTACCGCTTATTTCTAAAGAAACTGCGCCTTGAAATCAGACCCGACTATGGTATAACTCAGTCTCTGTCAGACACACACGTATTTCTAACCAGCAACTTCTGGTTAGAATATAGACATATTATATTAATATAAAAATCAAACGGGCGAAGGAATTTATTTTATCGGATCGGTATCGCATCCTTTTAGCCACAGAGCGAGCGTGCGAGCCTGATCCAATGCGGTTAAATAATCTAAAAGAATGTTAAAGACAAGTTCTGTTCCAAAAGAGAAAAGATTCCCAAACGATCTTTTTCCTCATAATTCTTCCGTTTTAAAATGAGCATTTCTCAGCGATCACTGTTAGGTGGAATTAGAAGTAGTAATCTTGTATGATATCTCCATATTTCCCGAGCTTTTCGTTCCGGCTAAGGGAGCTGCTTTCGGAAATCCAGTTTGATGATCAGACTGAGTGAGAAAGGTTTCCCTTATGGCGAATACAAGAGACCAAACCAAGAGAAGAAAAATTATGGAGCCGATTTTTGCCAAAAGGTTCTGGGTCCTTTTAGAAAACAACTTTTTGTCTCAGGGAAATATTAGTTCAAGCAGTGCTTGGAATTTGCTTTAAACCCTAGGAAAGACCACTAAAGCATTTATTTGTTTGTTATTAATATATAATCAATAGAAGATTTCTATCAAATTCACTATCAAATAGTGACAGAAGGCTGTCACTATTTCATGCTCCTTCATTTAATGTTGTAAAATTATTGCTTTAAAAAGAGACATAAACTTTCATTCTAGAACAAGAAAGAAAGAATAAAGAAAGAAAGAATAAAGAACAACCTGGCTTTGATTAAAGCAGGAATTTTTCAAATCAGGCGACAGAATTTTCGGGCAGTCTTGAAACACTTGTATTCTGCCCCCCCCCCCCCTAAAAATGGATCTTCTTGAGAAATTAATGTGTAGCTTTTGTATATATCTTCCTAAATCCCATTTGTTACTTTTTGAAAGTTTTGCTACTTTCAAGGTGATTAAAAAAACAGGACAAGGAAAAGCCCCCCTCCCCCCGATTACCTAGTTGCAGAGATATTGGTAGGATCAATGTTTGTGGTGAATAAGTCCCTTGGTGTTATAAGCATACACGGGATCTGTCAAAGTTGCTTTGTCTTTTGCTCAGAAAAAGGTTGCATTTAGTTTGAACTGAGCAGGCTACATGGTCAACCCACAGAAATGGCTGCAGTCTGGCAAATGCCAGATGGTCTCCTGAAAAGTAACTCCCACTAAGCTTGTGGAACCCACTTCCTACCCAGGGGGAATATGGCCTTCTTGTGTTCAGAATGGGAACTATCTATCCTATCCTTGATAAGATAGGAAGGTGCCTGGGGAAAGACAGAGATATGGAAGCAATACATTCCAGATCTGCAATTGTCTTTGCATCTGAAGATCCAGGCCAGACACCCTAAAATGTTTCCAAAATGCTGGGAAAAGCAGCCTGATAATTGTTCCTGCTTTCCTGTCCTTCTCCTGGTTTTATGAAAAAAATGAGGGTGACCATCTAGAAGTGTGCTAGAAGCAGCCTAATGCCTTGACTAAGTAAGAATGTTGTTTTATCTTCTATCAATAGAGTTATTGAAATATTTTTTTACTGAATCCCTTGCAAAGCCCTAACTTCTATTCTACATGCTGTGGATTTCAAAATAATTCCATCAGTTTAATTTTTTTTAGAT
Organism: Grayia smithii; assembly: GCA_032468115.1. Classification (NCBI taxonomy): domain Eukaryota; kingdom Metazoa; phylum Chordata; class Lepidosauria; order Squamata; family Grayiidae; genus Grayia; species Grayia smithii. Next base: position 200,151 of record JANHFM010000081.1, on the reverse strand, counting down.
ATATATATTCCCCCCCACCTTTCATTTAGGAGTCCAAGGTGGTATATATTGCACAGTCCTCCTATTTTTCCTAACTACAATGACATTTGGTAGGTTAGGCTGAAAGAGGGAGATTGGAGCAAAGTTCCCCAGTGAACTGCTACAGCTGAAGGTAGATTGTCAGCTATTTAACTACTACAATAAATTGGTTCTCAGTGGACACTAAAGTAAAGGGGGACCTACATGGCAGTAGACATTTAAAGTTTGTAAAGTATATGTCATTCTTGTCTGTCCCAAATTCTTTTGGAATTTGATCAACTTTCCCCAGAACTGTTAGTAATGATGTAGGATACAATCTTGGTCGGTCAACAGGAGGAGAGGTTTTGTCTTCCAAACTTTCGGACTCATGCTAAAGCTCATCTTGAGGGAACTTGCCTCTAGCTAGAGAGAAGTTAGGTTAGAGGGATAGGCTAAGGCTAGAGAGAAATTCCCTGAAGTTGGGCTCCAGCAGGAGTCCAAAAGCTCAGAAGACAAAACTTCTGGTCCCAGTGACCAATCCAGATTGGATCCTGCAACATTTTCCTGGGACATATATATTCGCCCTCATTCATGTTAGTAATGATTTCTTTGATTCTTCTATGCTCGTGGTTGTGGTATGTACTGGCTTTGCAGATATGTGCAATTGGTGTACCTTTGATAGTTGACAGAAAAGCAACTATTCAACAGTTTGGTTTCAAGTGGTTGAAAAAAGTCTACATATTAAGTAATTGCCTGTTGTTATTGCCCTTAAAGTTTCAGAAATTCTACCCCATCCAACTTATAGTAACATTACTCATCATACTTGTTAAGCTGAACTATTTATTTTTAAGAGTGGGCCCAGCTTCCTTAAACTGACATTAATCATAAAATATAAGGAAGAAACAGAATATTTTTTAACATGGAATATGTTTCATTAATAATTAGGTAAAAGAGGTAGAAATTAGAGGATGAAAGATTACTGATATATATAAGTAAATGATGTGAGAATCTTATTTTAATAAGCAAATATTAGTATTCTAATTATGGATGTTATTATGATTATTATTTTATTAGTATTTTATTAATACTCTGTATAAACAAATGGATCCTGACAATACACTGTTTATTAAGCACTTATGTATTTTAGAGAAGAAAAAAATGTACAAGTAAAATAAAAAAAAGGAGTAGGCCCAGCTTCCCTTATTCTTTGTAGTCTCCATTTTTAACCTTTATTTGTCTTAAAGCTGAGAATGATTTGAACCAGGTGTTCCCTACTTTAGTTTAGGGCTCTGCTTCTTTTCAGCTCAGTTCAGTGTTAGTTCCATCATAACAGGAGATCACACATTAAACAATATGCTTACTGGCACACTTGGCCAGCTTTGGAAGTCAGCAATGTTATTCAAAGCATTGAAAAGGAGTATATACTTTTAAAATAGCAAAATGTAGAAAGAATTCCTGCTATACAAATCAGAACATAGATCCTAAATCTATGATTATTTAGCTACATTTAAATCCATTAATTATATATTGAAATTTTGGCCTAAGATTCATGCTTCATTTTAAGCAATCAGTAAATCCATTGAAATAAATAAGAATTAAGTAAGTTTTTACTTATTTCGGTTTACATATGAGCAAGTCTAATTAATTAAAAATATCCTTTAGTTTGAATGTCAGACTTTGTTTAGTATTGTTATTACATCTATAATGATCACACTCTTTTTCTGCTTTTTCCCCAGTAGACTCTAATCAACACTATGAATACATCTAGATCTAAGTCACAGATGTCTACCATAGTATGTCAGAGGGATCTTGGCACATATCTAAATTTGGATAATAAAGGTGCTATTTAAAGTGTATTACAGATAAAAACATTTCTTGTTCGGGTTAATTCAAGTAGCAGGATAATGTTTATTCTTCATAAAATTATTTTTTCAAAAAGTGGTAAGTTAAGTTATCCACTGTTTGTAAGTGAATAGCATTCAAGCAAAAAAAAAATAAAATCTTTTAGTGAATGCTCACTCTCTTTAACAGAGGTAGCCAAGCTGTGATTTCAGTCTAGCTTTTTACTATGAGGCCATATTTACTTCTTCTGTATCAGACTTCATAAATTCACTCACAGTTAAGATCCAAGCACAGTTAGGGTTTAAAGCCAAGGCAATTAGCAGCTCAGACTTTGCTAAGTGAAGAGATTTGTTAGGAACAAGATCAAAGTAAAGTGCATTAATTCAGTGCATTAATAGTAGAGCTCTTAGGTTAGCTCCTTCTCCCACGCTACTCTATGGACTCACTCTGCATTTCTACAGGCTAGAAAGTAAAACATTAAGAGAAGTTCTAGTCCACAAATTCCATGATAGGATGATCCTGATTATAGTCCAGCAAGCCTGAAGAGTGCCAGCTGGAGAGAGCTGATGTAAGTAAGAGTAATGTTTCTTTGCAGAATATGGAAATATAAATGATTTGCAATACTGAGCCAAATGCAAAAAGCCATTGGAATATTCTATCCCTGCACTAATTTTCCACAATGTACTAATTTAAGGAATGAAGGATTGACCCATTCTTGTACAAATGTTTCATAGTAAAATAAATGAATGAAAGCAAAACAGTATAACATAAGACTAGTGATCTTTGCTTCCACTATGTTCATAAGAATAAGTGGAAAATGAATTGTGGAAAAAGACAATATGTAAGTAATAAGCTGCAAGAGCAAACATTTATTTTCTGGAAAGGGTATAGGGTATCAACCAGTGTATATGACAATATACACAATATATCACATATATTTTGTTTTTCCTTCAAATTTATGTGATATATTGGACACTGGTTTATTTACCATATATATATAAGAATATATATATGTATATATTCTTCCTCCTATTATCAGAATATAGATGTGTTTCTTCTGTGCTTGTTTTAATAGAAAAAACATAGTTGTACGCTTCTGACCAACAGACTCAATTAAAATTGCTAATTTAATTGCTAATTAAAATCTTCATTTCTAAAGAGCAAAGACTTAGGGGATTCATTGAGGCTAACTTGAAATAAATACAGTCTATTCAGGAACTGGCCGCATTTATAACTGATGTCAAAGGAGAAATTTACAACTCGATCCTGTTTATATTTAATTTAGGGAGGGTTGGTCATGATCAGTACTTGGAAGGGAAACTATCAGGAAATACCAGAAAAGTTAGACTAGAAATTTGAAAAAATATCCCAGAAAAGACAATGACAAGTTACTTCCGTATTGTTGCAAAGAGAACTTCAAGCACACAAGGCCATCAGAATTGAGCTTGACATAGGTTAGGATTAAACCCTCCTAACTTCATCAGTGCTTCCTGATAAATCTGGGCTGGGTTGATAGCCTTAAGGTGCAATTTCTCTTTTTTCAATTAAAATAATAGTATGCTGTTGTGCACAATGGAGGTCTTGCCAAATATTCCAACAAAATATTCTGCTATATGTTAGTCTCCTTTTACTTGCTCTTAAAATCATTACATAGTAAAGGACTGTTCAAAATAGTTGATTCCGTTCAGAGAATTTAAAAGCACTGATCTATGAAATTAGAAGAATCCATTGCTGGCCATCTAGAGGGTATATAATTCAAAGGTAAGCCCTATGATTTTTTAATAATAATAATAATAAAATGTATATGCCGCCCTTCTCCCGAAGGACTCAGGATGGCTCACAACAATAAAAAGTACATATAAGATCTAAAATAAAACTATTTTAAAACAAAATTTAAAGTAAAACTTTAGAATAAAATTTAACTATGATAAAACCCATTAAAACCACTTTAAAACTAATTAAGCAAGGCCTGATAGTTGGAATAGCCAGGTCTTCAGGTCATGACGGAAGGAGCAGAGGTCGGGAGCTGTCCAGAACATCATGGGTAGATCGTTCCACAGGGTCGGCGCACCCACAGAGAAGGCTTTCCTTCTGGGGGCCACCAGCTGACATTGTCTGGCCGATGGCACTCTGAGGAGGCCAACGCTGTGGAAGTGCACTGGGCTCTGGGAGGATGCCATTGGTAGCAGATGGTCCCGCAATACCCCGGGCCTAAGCCATGAAGGGCTTTATAAATTAGCACCAGCACCTTGAATCGCACACGGAGGGCAACAGGAAGCCCGTGCAGCTCACGCAGGAGAGGTGTAACATAGGAGCACCGAGATACTCCCATAATGATCTACGTGGCTGCATTCTGGAGCAGTTGGAGCCTCCGTGTGCTCTTCAAGGGTAGCCCCATGTAGAGGGCATTGCAGTAGTTCAATCTCAAGGTGACAAGGGCATGAGTGACCGTGCATAGAGCATCTCGGTCCAGGGAAGGGCGCAACTGGTGCACCAAGCGAACCTGTGCGAAGGCCCCCCTGGTCACGGAGTCAAGTGATCTTCTAACGTGAGCTGTGAATCCAGGAGGACACCCAGATTGTGAGCCCTTTCAGAGGGAGTTAAAAGCTCCCCTCTCATCAAAAAAGATGGGGACTCATGGACACGAGACGTCAGTATCCACAGCCACTCAGTCTTGGAAGGGTTGAGCCTGAGGCTGTTCCTTCCCATCCAGACCTGCACCACCTCCAGGCACCGGGACAGTATGTCAAGGGCATCACTGGGTTGGTCCGGGGTGGAGATGTAAAGCTGGATATCATCAGTGTATTGGTGATATCTCATCCCGAACCCACGAATGATCTCACCCAGCGGCTTCATATAGATGTTAAACAGGAGGGGAGAGAGAACTGATCCCTGAGGCACCCCACAAGTGAGGGGCCTACGGGTCGATCTCTGCCCCCCTGCCAGCACAAACTGCGAATGGCCTGAGAGGTAGGAAGAGAACCACTGCAAAACAATGCCTCCCACTCTCAACCCCTCGAGTTGTCGCAGCAGGATACCATGGTCGATGGTATCAAAAACAGCTGAGAGGTCAAGAAGGACCAGGGCAGAGGAATAACCCCTATCACGGGCCCGCCAGAGATCATTTACCAGCGCGACCAATGCCGTTTCCGTGCTGTGACCGAGCCTGAAACCTGACTGGTACAGGTCCAGATAATCAACTTCCTCTAGGAACTGTGGAAGCTGATGTGCCACCACAGTCTCAACAATCTTCACTACAAAGAGAAGGTTGGAGACAGGACGATAGTTATTCAATCAGGCTGGTTCCAGAGCAGGCTTTTTGAGGAAAGGTCTCACCACTGCCTCTTTTAATGAGGCAGGGAAGACCCCCTCCCTCAAAGAAGCATTGACCACTTCCTGGAGCCAGTCTCCTGTCACCTCACGGGCTGCTGAAACCAGCCAGGTGGGACATGGGTCCAATAAACAAGTGGTGGAACTCATCTTACTCATTATCTACAGAAAAGCGTCAAACTCGACCCAGGTGTTACTACCAAGACCTGCCCCCATCACCTCGTCGGACTTCACTGAGTCGGAGTCCAAACCCATCCAGATCTGAGCGATTTTATCCTGTAGAAACTGCACAAATTCCTCAGCCCTGCCCTGCAAGAGGTCCTCCCTCGTCCCCTGATTAAGTAGGGAATGGGGCACCCTAAATAGGGCCACTGGGCGGTTTTCTGCAGACGCAATGGGAGCGGAGAAATAATCACGTTTTGCCGCTCCCATCGCCACCAGGTAAGACTTAATATAAGTTCTTAACTGTTTGATCAGACTCAGATTGGCTGGACCTCCAACAGTCCTCTAGGCGTCTTTTCCAACACTTCATGTCCCGGAGCTCCATAGTAAACCACGGAGCCATCCAGGATCTGCGTTGGGTCAGAGGCCGCAAAGGCACAACTCGATCTAAGGCCTCAGCAGCAGCCCGTTCCCAGGCCGCTACTAGGGTCTCAGTCGAGTCATGGGACAGGGAAGCAGGAAACGTCCCAAGCTCCATCTGGAACCTTTCTGGGTCCATCAGGCGCCTGGGGTGGAACCATCTCACTGGTTCCGTCTCCCAGCGGTGGGGGGTGGCAGACAGAAAGTGCAGCCTAAGGATAACCATGTTGGATGCTTTTACAAAGAAAAGCTACATTGTATGATATTCATAGCAGGTTCACAAACTGCATTGTTTCATTTTGGCTTAGCATAATGTATGAATCTAAGTTCTGTAGTCTATGCTTAAATATGTATGAAACAGGGTTGCTTAGGCCATTAAAACAATCTATAACTTTGCACAAGTATTGCACAAGTATTATTAAAATATAAACCAAATAAAGTATTCTAGAAGCAGAATCCAAAATATTGCAGACAATTCAGACTCCTGTTATTTAAGATTTAAGATCTCGATTCCAGATGTTAATCAGCTTTTCATGAATCAACTACATCCTTGGATTGTTTGACCCCTTCCTATCCCTTGTTATTTTCCTAACGCTGCTGCTATTTTTAGAGAGCTAAAATATCTGCTAATATAATTTCAATTTTTGTCTGTTTAAAAATATCAGTCCATGAGCATCTGAACTCTCTGGCTTTGGTAAAGAGAATAATAAATAGTCAGCAAGAGAATAGTTACCGCATTTTTCGGAGTATACGATGTACCTTTTTACCCCCAAAAAGGGGGTTAAAATCTGCGTCTTATACACCAAATGTGACGGTATACGTTCGGTGGGGCGGGAGGGCAGTTGCTGTGAGGGTGTGGGTGTGGGTGGCAGCAGCAGCGGCGGTAACAGTAGCGGCGGTGGCAACAACAGACAGCTGATTGGCAGTATTTTGAATCCAACCACAACCTCCAATCAGCAAGGGGAATACCAAACGGTTCTGGGAACTGTTTGCTATAAATGGAGGAGAATTTCCCCCTTGCCACCTGACTTGCTCATGACCTATTAGCAGCCGCAAGCAGCCACCATCCAACCCCCCCGCCGCTGCTCTTTGCTGCCACTCAGAAGCGTTCAACGAAACCGCCCCCCATTGCCAACACAGCTGCTCTTTGCTGCCGCCACAACTGCCGCCGCTCTTTGCTGCCGCCACAACTGCCGCCGCTCTTTGCTGCCGTCGCCGCCCTCTGTGTTAGGGCAAGGGTCTTCAAACTTTACAGTTTTAAAGCTTGTGGACTTCAAGTGCCAGGAATTCTGGGACTTGAAGTCTCCAAGTCTTAAAGTTGTGAAGTTTTTTTCTTCTTCTTTTCTTCCTTCATTTCCTTCCTCCCTTCCCCCCTTCCTCCTTCCTGGAAGAGGAAGAGAACGCTGCTGTGGTCACCTTGATGGATTGGGCGGCGCAACCCGAGCGTTACCAATAAATCCGGCAACCGTGTGTTCCTTCAGTGTCTTTTCCGCGCCGCAGCAGCTCCTGCTGCTGGAAGAGGATGAGAACGAATGAGTGAGCACGCCCCAGTTTCTCCTGTTTGTTCCTTCATTAGCTCTCCCGTTAGCTTGTTCATCCTCTTCTTCTTCCAGGAAGGAAGGAAGAAAGGAAAGGAAAGGAAAGGAAAGGAAAGGAAAAAAACTTCACATCTTTAAGGCTTGGGGACTTCAAGTCCCAGAATTCCTGGGACTTGAAGTCCATCAAGCTTTAAAGCTGTCAAGTTTGA